>JAEQML010078764.1:0-12281 GCA_016904865.1 Pissodes strobi | reverse complement strand
AAAAAATATTCGTAAAGTTAATAAAACGAAATATGGAAAAAAATATTTAAAAAAAACGAAAATATAAGATTGTTCGGAAAGTTAATTAAAGTATTATAAAACCAAATAAGTAAAAAATTAATAAAAAAAAAAAAATTGTTTGAAAATGAATAAAAGTATTATAAATCGAAATAAAGAGAAAAATATCAATAATAAAAAAAGAGATGAAAAATAAGGAAAAGAAAGTGTCGAAACAGAGGGAAAAAATTTGATAATAAAAAAGCTAAAAAAAATAAAAACTCAATTCCTTCTATCTTTTTCAGTAGTTTCACTTCAGTTGTGTGCTTATAAAAGTGAGGCCTATAATTTATTTTAAATTTTATTTTACATAATCAATATTACTAATTAAAATGACGCTATATGCGTTATGTGTAATTTAATTACTTTTTTTAAAGTTTTATTGTCTTGCTTACGTATTTTCTGTATTCCGCTTTTATTTCATAAATCAATTCCTTAATTTTACTTTATTTTGCTAGTCTTGGTTAGTTTGGGTAAGCAAACTTATAATATAAGTTAACATTTAATTTTTCAAATTTGTTTTTAAAGCTTTAAGTTTCCTGTTTTTCTTTGTGCTTTGTATTTTATTATTTTATTTTATTTTTCATAGCTTAAGAAGGCTTAAAAATATAGTAAAATGAGACGATCTACGCTTAGTTTTAATGTTTTCTTTTTAATTTTGTTTTGGATTGTTTTACTTTACTTTGTTATTTGTATTTTATTTCACATAAGATAAGTGGATTAAATATAGAAATTGTCGTGCCACATGGTATTTAACCTTTTTCATTGATTTCTTGCTTTGCATTTTTTATGTTTAGCATTTTATTTCATCTTTAATTGTTTTTATTTTACGTAATTATTTCAACGTGATGCGTGTTATATTTAGTTTTCCCGTTTTGATATTTTAATTCTATCATTTTAATATATTTTACATATTTTGAGTGATCACAGCAGGAAAATTTAGATCATGTGATTAGTGATAAACTAGTAACTTTTTTAGTCTTGTGTCAACATTTTTAGCGACTTTTTCGTTTCTTCCTTTTTGTATTATAATATTTCATTTCCTTAATTTGTTTTATCTTACATAGTTCGAATTGGTTTATTTATTTCTGGTTTAATTTTCATTTGCATTTTTATATTTCGTTTATTTTCTTCTTTCCTTTCATTTTATCTTTATATAGTGAATGATCCTAAAAAACATATCAGATTTTTTTCAACCATGCCTAAGCTTGGACTGTAACAGGTTAATCTTTCAAAATGGTAATTAGGTAAGTAGTACCATCATCGTATTGCTAAATAATAAACCCTGCTAAAGGAAAATTTTATCTTAACTAACATTTAATCTCATCAGGTTGAAGTTTAGTACATTTAATTGACGCGTCCCAAAGTTGCTCACAAAATTTCTGGGTCAGCTTCCCAGGCCGAGGAAAGGTCTTGCCTTCGATAAACGACTGACCTGTAACGTTTTTGAGTTCATCCGAGTGAGCCAGATGAATCAGAGTTTGAGCTCCTGCCTCGGGTGTCTGAAAGATAAAAGATATATATTATTTTATTTATATACAGATGGCTATAGCGATGGATCCAGAATGGCTGGAACGCAGCTTTTGGGCACATAAAGAAGTAGAAAAAGTGGAGAAAAAACGAAGTACTTTTGGCATTAATGCAGGCCTGAGGATATTGCGGGATGCAGGAAGTAGGAACTGTAGCTTTTCAATGAAGATTCCTAATAGAGAGTGGATAAGGTTCGGCCATCCAGAATTCTATTAGAGGGCTTTTAAACGATAGACAATCTCTGAGGTGGTAGATGAGCATCCTACCTGGTGTAAGTGTGTAAAGGAGGAGGGGCCACTTTGATGGATGTGAGATGCCCCAGAGTCTAAGGCATAAGAAGGAGGAGGAAGAGAAGAAGGAAGAAGGAAAATACAGAACCTGTCCTAAAGCCACATTTTCAAAATTTTTTCGAAGCTCTGATAAATTCAGGCAAGGGACAGAGCGGAATGTGAGGCTGATCGAGGGAGTGCCTTTCTTTTTTGGCCAGGTTCATAGCCTTTTCAACCCTTGCAACCTGTAACATCCACTCATCTTGTTTTAAAGAAATATTCATTAGATTCCCTCATCTTTGTATTAGTTTACTTGCCTTTCCATAAATGAAACTTAGAATCACCATAATGATTGCGCAGTAGTTTCGATCTGAAGTCATCGACTTCCAGAAAATAGCCGTCTTGACCAAACCAGGGAGGACTGCATTAGCCGTAACTCCAGTGCCTAAAATAGGTATGCTGGTAAGAAATTATGAAGCTTCGGGAGCATGATGGAATAGCTAGATTCAACAAAAAGGGTTTACTACAAAACTCTCTTTCGTTGATGATCATACCTTCGAGTTTTTCCCCAAATAGCTTAGCGGCGCCCGCCATGCATAATTTAGAGTTGCTGTAAGTTCCCCCGTTCATGAAACTCCACCACCTCTTATAGTATTCAGGACTGGCATTCATGGTGTCTATTTGCAAGTCGGCAACGTAGGCTACTTGAGAACTCGTGAACGTTATTCTGCTTGGTGCCGATTTCTTCAAGAGATCTGCGAAAAATTGAATTTATTTATCGGCAACAATGTCAACGTATACACGGCAGTTATTAAATACGTACCAAGCAAAAGATGAGTCAAAAGAAAATGGCTGAGGTAGTTGACTTGCATGGTTTTTTCAAGACCATCTTCAGTTATCCTCCTTTCACTGTAGTCTCCTATGCCAGCATTGCATACTAATATATGAAGCACTGGTTCGGAATCTAAAATTTTTTTAGCAAACTTCCTGACTGACGTGAATGATTGAAGGTCTACTTTCAAACCTAAAAATCAATAATTAATATGTACCGCAAATATTGCGATCTAAAAATAACCAATTAAAATGAGAAGTTGCGGTTAGATTGGGTTAGTTTGGATTCAATTCAAGATGGCGACCGATAATGCGATCTGTTTAGATACTTAGTCCTGTTAAATTGTGTAATATTTGTAATAAGAAAGTTAAAAAAATTGTAAAATGTGTTTCATGCGCAGCTATTTTCCATAGCTATTGTGTAGTAAAAAGTCCAGGATTTACTGTTGTGCAGATAAATGAGATAAAGTGCGTAAATTGTTCCAACATCAATGACTCAGCAGATTTGACAGCTGAGCAAAAACTTGCCTTTTGCTTGAAGTACTAAAACGGAGTTTTATCAACAATACCGAAACAGAATTATTGCATTCGACGCGCGTTTCGCTAACCATGTTAGCATCATCAGGAGATGATTAAAACTAAATTTAAAACTCTAAACTCTAAAACTCTAAACTCTAAAACTCTTTAAATTTTAAACTCTAAATTTAAAACTCTTAGAGTTTTAAATTTAGTTTTAATCATCTCCTGGTGAGGTCAACATGGTTAGCGAAACGCGCGTCGAGTGCAATAATTCTGTTTCGGTATTGTGGATAAAACTCCGTTTTAGTGCATGTTGCCGAAGGTTCCAAACCCCAACATGGTTTTGTTTGAAGAACAATGGAGTTATGGGGGCCCTGGTGATGGAACTCTTTGAGAAGAATAATCTTCTTAGAGAAAAGATAGATCGCTTGGAGCTGGAGTTGCGGGAATTAAAACCAAAATCGTCATCGTCAAAACCAAAACAAACAAGTAAGGTTAAGACCGTCATTCTTCACTTCCCCTCGTCCCTCCATATCCACCAATCGGATCAAATGCCACCTGTCAATGACGTGCACGTGACTCCATTTACGTCAACGTCAAGTCAAGTGTTGCTAGAAGTTTCTGACAGAAGCACGCGGATTTCTGAAGGAAATGTAGGAAGTCCAAGTAGCAACATTGTGTATCGACTCCGGCCGCCCAGCACTACCATCCGTCATGTCAATCACAGCTGACCCGTCACTTTCGACACTGACAACTGTAAACAAAAACAAATAAATGCCGCGGCCGCGCCAAGGCCTGAAAAGTCGGGAAAACAACCGCAAGATCTCGATTTCCGCCAGGAAACCATTGCCTCTGACACCAGCAAACCAAAAGAGGATGAGCCGGCTGAAAAAGTTGTTGATTTAAATGGAGATTCAAGCCAGGTTAACCAGTGGGAAGTTCAAAAGCAAAGAGGCTTCAAAAAATACTATACTCAGCAAAAAGCAAACAGACCTGCTCCTCTCAAAGGGTGCAATGGAAATTCAGGGCTATTGAAAATTGCCCAAAAAATGTGCTCCCTATTCCTCTCGGGCTTGGCTTCGGACGTAACTGTTGACGAGATTATGGCTTTTTTAACTGATAATAAACTGGGCAAGGACAGCAAATGCGAGAAAATCTATACTAAGAAAGATAAGTGTCGTGCCTAAAACTGATGTAGATATGTACATGAATCCAACACTGTGGCCAACAGGTATTATCCTGAACCATTTTCTGAATCTCCAGCGCCAAACCCGGACAGCAGCATAAATACAGACGGAAAATTCAGCAAAGCGATAAAACACTTCCTAACTCTTATGCATGTCAATGTTCGATCACTTCGTAACAAAGTGGATGAATTGGAAGCATTTGACATTGACATCTTCTGTTTGACAGAACATTGGCTCAAGGAAGATGAAATTACTTTAACAAATATCCAAGGCTATAAACTGGCAGCCATTTCAACTAGAGAAAACTCAACAGGGGGAGGTGTTGCCATATTATTTGTCAAAATAAACATTGAATTTGTCACAATAAATATAAATGTAAATGTAGAAAAATGTATAGAATCGTGTGCCATATTTTTATGTAATTTTAGGGTTAACATTTTAGGTATTTATCGAAGCCCACAGGGCCAGTTTGACTTCTTCTTAACAGCCATGGAAGGTGTGCTATGTCAATTAGGAATCGAAAAACAGATTGCAGTAGCTGGAGACTTTAATGTAAATTTTTTAAACAACTGCAATAATACCATTAAAATCGTAGATGTTTTTGGTAGTTTTGACCTGTACAAGACGATAGATGCACCAATAAGAGGACACAATTGTATTGATAATGTTTTCCTGGGCTCTGCAATAGAGCTGTGCTCTGCCTCTGTACATGTTGTGCATTTTTCAGATCACAGCAGTCAAATTGTCAGGTTTAATGTCCTTCATAGAGTAGGCTTTACCCAAACTACGGAAACTTTCCGCCCTTTAACCCAAAAAGGCATGTTTTTATTCCATAATGAAGTATCCGAGATTGACTGGATGTTTGTGAATGATGTGTGTGTGGATGTAAACAATAAATTTAGTGAATTCTTAGATTTGCTAGAGGAGGCATATTTGAAGTGCTTCCGTGAAAAAACTTATAGGTGCAGATCTGATCAACCTCAGAAAGTGACCTGGTTTACTGAAGAACTCAAAACAATGAGGGAACACCTTAAACTATTGGAAGGACTTAAAAGGCAGTATGAAAGTGTAGCTATCGATGAAATCCATAAGGAATTTAGGGGTGTATATAAGAAACAAATACATTTAGCTAAAATCAGGGCAAATGATCATACCATACAAAATTCATCAAACCCTATAAAATCAATGTGGAATATCGTAAACTTGCATCGAGGATTACCAAAAAAATCCCCTGACCATGTCATTTCACCCGACACTTTCAATGATTATTTTTCAACAATAGTGTAAACTAGAAAGCATAATAACAAAAGAACACTCAGTCTAATGTTTGAACTTGATACTTGACATTGAAGGATCAAATATTATGAGTATTATCTAAACATGTTTTAAAAACAATCAGTCAAATATCAACAAAATTTAGTATAAAAGAACGGGCAAATCAAGTAGACGACAACTTATCTGGTTGAGTAGTTCCCTTTTAATTAAGGCAAAACGCTCCTCCTGTAAGCTCAAACCCTCCCGATCCTGATGATCTGGTTAAGTAGTTCCCTTTTAATTAAGGCCAAACGCTTTTCTGGTGACCAGGATCAAACCTCCCGACCTTGACTATCTGGTTAAGTAGTTCCCTTTTAATTAAGGCCAAACGCTTTTCTGGTACCAAGGTCAACCTCCCGATCTTGACTTTCTGGTTAAGTAGTTCCCTTTTAATTAAGGCCAAACGCTTCTCTGGGAACCAAGATCGAACCTCCTCTATAGTGATGTCAGTGTAAAAGTAAAGTGTAAAAGTAACGTAAAACTTAAAGTAAAAAGTAGAGTGAACCATAGATAAAAGTGAAACCTAATTAAAGCATACCAACATAACTAAAACGAATTATAACGCTCATAACAATTTAAACTAAAAGTAAACTCAAGGGAGCCGAATAGGTCGGGTCCAGTCAGTCCTCATCGAATGGTCATGCGTTCTACGCTATTCTAGTAAATTGTATTCAAACATACTCGTCATTCTAAGTGCATTCCTTCCTGTATCTGAAGACCAATATACGTACAGTTTGTTTCGAATTAAGCGAGTCGTTATTCCATCTGATATACAACCCCCAGTTCAAGGAGGAACGCCGCCAGTAATCCCACTAAGCAGCAAGCATCTGGGAAGCGCCCAAAATCCTCTTTGACAATAGCCCCGAACTTAGTAAAGAATATTCCTATCATAAATAACAACTTCCTTAACAACATAGCAGGATATACACCTGAACCTTTCTCTTTTAATGAAATATCATTTATGCATATTGACACCTTATGCAAAAAATTATCCAAGGGGTTGTACATACTTAGAAGTCTCTCAAAAAATGTTTCTCAGGATATTCTAATGACGTCCTATCATGCCATTTTTCATTCCCATCTTGCATATGCACTACTAGTTTGGGGACACGCAGCAGGTACATACAGAGTTTTCGGATTGCAAAGAAAGACCATCAGAATCATCAGTCAGCTAAATTACAGAGAAGAATGCAGAGCTGCCTTTAAAGCACTCAAAATTCTCACCCTTCCATCTCAGTATGTGTTTGACAACCTGCTTTTTGTGAGGCAGAATTTGGCATCGGGCAGAGCTCATGAATACATACATGGTTATGATACCAGAAATCGTTGTTTGAATACTCAAACAACGCAGAAATAAATGTAAGCTGATTCCTGCATACTGGAGGCTGCGAAGGTGTCAGACTGGTCTTGGGTATTGGGCTATAAAATTTTACAATGCTCTGCCTGATAGTATCAAGCTTTTAAAATGTAAGGATTTGTAAACTGTATTGTATTAACATGAATAAACGAATTTGAATTTGAATTTGATGAATGAATCTATAAATCCTAAAAATTTGTTTTCAGGGTAACCTTGAACTTGGTCCAACCCACTTGACACTGGCATGATCAATAATTACGCGATAATAGTAGATATACTTCACCGGTTCTGCACCCGCCCATTTTGGGATTATACCCATTTCGGCCCATCAAAACTGCGCATGACCCAATTTATCGTCCACTTTAGCTATACATATTTTTCTATTTTAACCGATGCGGTTTTCAATGCCCAATAGTGAAACAATGACTCTATAAATGCTAAAAATTTGATACGTTAATAAGAGGTCAAAAATACGGAAAACAGATCGGAATCGCTTCGTTCCTGAGATACAGGGCGGTACAAAATATTAACTTTTTCTGCCAATTTTCAGTTTTTTCCGAAATATATTCCATAGTAAAGGTTTTATCAAAAAATATATTGTCACGTCCTGTTCGACGTGTGGGCTATGTAGCTCAGTTAGGATTGGCAGATGAGAAGAGAAGATAAAGAAGACACATCGGTAAAAACAATAACAACGTCTATTTCCGAAAGACTTAATGAATTTACACTTTACACGGTAATTAGAATGCGCATGTCTTTTCGGTGGAGGCATACTTGAATAGTTAATGAGTCTTGGTCACTGTTTATAATAAAGCTTTTTACGAGTTGTGTTATGACTTTGCGTTCTATCGGCAGACTTGTTTAGCTTAATTTCACTTATTTTAATTCACTTTAACTATTGCCCAAATTTAACCTTGAGACTAGTTTAACTTAGAACTTTGACAAGGGCCGCACAAGTTAATGCATATGGGCACTAGGGCAGATTTTTTGAGGTTATGAGGACTCAATCCAGAGGTAGCTTCTCCACAACGGACCTTGTTACCAGATTGAGGTTTGGGTATAGGTTAGGACATTTAGGGAGGCCTGGATGAAGTCTTCCGGATTGGGAGTCCTCTCAAGAATTTATATGATAAAATTTGCAGACTGTTGCAAGCTAACGCTCATTATCCCCTTGCGTTGTTCGCTCGGCAATATTTAGTGTAATTTAGTTTGTATATAACATTTTCAAGTTCAAGTTCAAACGTAGGACAAGGTGATAATTTATTGGCAGTTTAACCATTTTTGTAGTTCACGCATGCCCCCTCCCTGATAACGTTGGATCCCAAACTTTGCCAATGCTACCAAGGTCTAAAAAGAGGTACATGCGGGATTTTATATGCTTTTCGTGAAAAAAATATTTTGTATGGCCACATTTCCTCATAGTGCAAATTGTGTTATTTTAAACTTAAAAAATTAGGGGTGTCTCTAATGGTAAATTATTATTATTTATATATTTTTGCCTTAGTTATTCTGCCAGTTTTGAGGTGGTTTGAATGTCTGTTTTTAACTGGTTAGTTTTTTAGGGTTATTATTCAAATTAGTGTATGGTTAAGTGAAAAAAAATAGGCAAGTTAAACTTCGCCATTAATTAAGATTAAATACAGAAAGGCTCAATAATTGCCTGCGCTGTTCGTTCGCATTGTGTATAATTTGTCTTGAATGTTTACATAATGTTTTCGAAGTTCAAAATCAAACGTAGGACAAGGTGATAATTTATTAGCAGTTTAACTGTTTTTGTAGTTCACGCATGCCCCCTCCCTGATAACGTTGGACCCCAAGTTTTGAAAAGAGGTACATGCATCAGTTGTTCTGCCAGTTTTGAGATGGTTTGAGTGTAGTAGTCTATACATTTTATTAGTTTACCTTTAAGTTTATTGACTTAAGTTGATATAAATTGAAAATTCGCACCTGCTCATTGGCCAGGAACCACCCGATCTGCATGTTTAAATTTGATATTTCTTCACTTTCGACTTAAAATTCTAACATATGACCTAGTGATGAGTCAAGGTCATAAATAGTCCTTCTCGCCGATTCCCTTTGAAGGTAAAACCAAAAACCCTGTATATAGACTAATAATATAGCTGAAGGATTGATTGAAAGGTTGATTGTTCACAAAACTTTTATCAAAATTGGGAAAGGTAAAATTTGCATTGTCTAACTTCTCCATTTTCATCCTCAGCAAGAGCACATCCGATGCGAACCATGCACACGAGCACCGAAAACCGCGTCTTGATATCTTATGTCGTTACTAAAATTTGATTAAAAATATCCTGAATGCACTGATCAAGACGAAATATGGCAACCCTGATTTAGTTTTAAAATATGTAGAATTGTGTCTTATTAGTATTTTGATGTATATGAGAATTATGTGCTCCAATCCCTGTCTATGCTGTATTGCGATGTTGCCAAGATGTGCAACTTTTCAAACGATATACTAATTTATTACTAATTTATCGGGCTTTGCACCATAAGCAAATGAAAAATTATCTCAAATATATAACCGTGTATCAATAATTAAGATATCTCAATAATAAACCATTTTCATAACATTATTGGCATTTATCTTTAAAACATCAGTGAAAAGAATAGTATTTTATATGTTTCGCCAAAATTTAATCAAAATTCGTAATTTCGTTAGAAATTCAGATGTTACCGAAAAATTTATAGGTCTGGCAACACTGTGCTGAGAGACTAAAGAACTGATATTGTGGTGTTGCCAGGATGTGCAACTTTTTCCACGAGCTTCTTACTTGCAAGCTTTCCAGTAATACAATTATGATAATTGGAATTTATATATTATTTTACGTTCAGTAATCTTTTTGACAAAATTCACGATTTTAGTAGGTTTTAAAGCAAAAATCAGTTTTCAACTTAAATTCGACGAATTTACCCAGAAATCGCGATAGCTTTGGCACCACCGAGCTCGAGTTCTGCGCCATGCAGGTATATAAGTGGAATTACGGTGTTGCCTATATGTGCAACATTTCCCACGATTTACTAAGTTGCTAGCAGAAAATGAGTGACAAATAATAATCTCGATTACAAACCCTATCGCAATTAACATGCCTCCATATATCATAATTCCGGTAAGATTTTAGTAAACATTAGCATATTATTATGGGTAGACTTTGCCTCAATCTGACAGATCTAACGAAAATTCGACAGTTTTGGCATCATTGAGCATGGGTTTTGCGCTAAGATATTATAGATTGGTCTCGGGGGTGTTGCCAAGATGTGCAACTTTTCCCACGATTTACTCAGTTGCTAGCAAAAAATGAGTGACAAATAATAATATCGATTAAAAAACCCTGTCGCAATTAAGATGCCTCAATATATCATATTTCCGGTAGGATTTTAGTCAACATTAGCATATCGGGAGACTTTGCCTCAATCTGACAGATCTAACGAAAATTCGATAGTTTTGGCATCACTGAGCGTTTGTTTTGCGCTTAGATGTTATAGAGTGGTCTCGGGGTGTTGCCAAGATGTGCAACTTTTCCCACGGTTTACCTATTTCAGGCAAACAAACATGAAACATAATTTTAATTAAGACGTTCCAATATAAGTTCATCTTCATAACATTTTTGGAATTTGTTTTTAAAATGTCAGTGAAAAGTATATAATTGTATATTTTGGTCAAACTTCCTAATTTCGTAAGAATTTTAGTAATGACCGACACCTATATCGGAAAAATCGATAGATTTGGCACCACTTAACCCTGGTTCTGCTCTAATCAAGTATAGAACTGGTATTGAATGTTCCATTTGAAATATCACAGTTGTTACTACTTTTTAGTAGAAGCGGCAACACTGCATTATCGAAAATATTTTAGCAAGGTAGAGCGTATCCGTTTATGTAAAGGACCAAATTTTATTGTATATGTTTAATTAACAATTTGGCCAAAATTCGTGATTTAGTGAGAATTTTAGTAAAAATGGGATTGCGAAAATTCAAAAGATCTACTGAAACATCGGTAGCTTTGGCTCTAGTCCCGTTCTATGGTGTATTGCGGTGTTGCCAAGCTATAAAATTTTCCTACGATATACTACATAGAAAATAATCTTGATTATATAATCATATAACAATTAAGATATCTCAATAATAGACCATTTTATAACATTATTAAAATTGAAAGTTTCGTTAATATGTATGCAAAACTTTGTTAAGTTTGCTTTAAAGCGACATATGTTCCGAAAAGCCGATAGATTTGGCATCATTGAACCCTAGCTCTGCGCTAAGCTAAGACTATAGAACCGACACTGCGGTGCTGCCATGATGTGCAACTTATTACACGATTTACTAATATACTCAGGGTTTTCGATTATGATAATCTATAAAGCCATTTTTACAGCATTTTTAGTATTCGCCTTTGTATGCCAGTGAAAAGTATATTATTTTATATATTTCGTAAATTTGTAGTCAAAATTGGTGATTTCGATGGAATTTGAGTAAAAATGTCGTCTCCAATTTTGACTAAAAATGTCCTGGATGCACTGATCAAAACGAAATATGGCAACCTTGATTTAGCTTATAAATATATAGAGTATTTGGATGTCTTGGACGGGAAAGAAGGCCACTAGTGTATGATAGACAGCTTACCAATTATATGAGGATTCTGGGTTAGTTTCTTCATATCTTCGACCGCTTGAGAAGTGTCAGCTACATCCGCAATAATTACTCGACATCCCTTGGCCGCTAAAGCCAAAGCAGTTTGGTAACCGATTCCTATAATAATAATAAGAAGAAATATGTAGACATAGGTATAATATGATTGTGTTACATCCCACTGCGTGACCAGTAGTTTCGGTATGTCGAACCACTGTGTAGGCATCATCGGATTACGACACTTATTGGGGCTGATATAACCGCGCGGAGTGGAAAATACTTTTTTTGATGTGTTTGGAATCAAAATAAACTGGTGTTCGATAGAACCTATCGCATTTTACGCATTAACAAAATGATTATTTTGTTTGCAACTAATTATTAAATTGCCATAATTTCTAGGTATAGGCATTTTACATCAATTTGATTGATTTTAAAAGTTGCTAATTGTTGTTTTTCACATGGCATACGTACTGTATTATTATTCAAATAGTGTTAGAGTTTATACTGTTGTACCTGAGCAATTTTAAAATTAAATACTACGAAAAAGCATTTGATTGCTTTATAGTAAATACT
>JAEQML010078763.1:0-12281 GCA_016904865.1 Pissodes strobi | reverse complement strand
TTCCTAACATATTTGTCCTATTTTTATTTATATTCCCTAATTTCCTATATTTAGTTGCTTGGTTTCTGATTTCTTCTTAGTGTCTGGTCTCTTTGTATTTACTTAGTTTTGGTTACTTTTTGCTTAATTTTTGGTTTCTTTGTGTTAACTTAGGTATGGTTGCTTCCTAATTACTTAGGTACGGTTTTTTTGTTATTTTTATTTATTATTTCTTCGTTCCCTCCGATCCTGGTCCAGTTTGTCGTATCCCCATAGTGTATTGTTTCCGAGGGGCGGCTCACTCCCGAAATCGCCGTACATTTTCTTCCGAAATCCCGCGAAATCCTTTCGAAATCATTTCGAAATCCTTCCGAAATCGCGAAATCCATCGGAAATCGATTCGAAATCCCGAAATCCTATCCGAAATCCTTTCAAAATCTCGAAATCACATCCGAAATCCTTTCGAAATCCCGAAATCCTATTTGAAATCCAAATGGATTTCTCGAAATCCATAGTGGTATCGCGTCGAAATTCTTGAACAACATTTTTTGCTTTTTGTCTTCTGATAATATAAAAATGATTTCTTAATTTTTTGTTGTTATAAGTATTGGTATTAGCGTGTGGACAGGTTTTTCGGATATTTTTTACATACCCGCTATTTTTGGGTCGTAGAACATGAATCCAATGTTACCTTGTCGGTTTTTCCGGAAAAAAAGATCTTAAATTTTCCAGCAACTGAAATTATCGCCGATCTTGTCGAAATTGGGCATCTTGGTAGATTTTGAGATGCTCATCACGAATCTGAAGTCAGTTCGATCGAGTAACGTTTCGTTCTCGAGATATTCATCCTCAAATTTGAAAACCGTTTTTTCGTAATTTTCCCTTGTCTTAATTAAAACCCAACACACTTTAAGCACTTTATCAATCATTTAAACGTAGAAAGTGATTCAAATGTGTTGGTTAAAAGAAGGGAAAACCGTGAAAAATCAGCAATGCTGTTTTTTTTTTTTGGAGGGGTAAAGTATATAGAGGATAGGGTTTAACTTACCGTATTTTATTGCATGTCGTTTTTAAGGATGAGGATTTCAACAGGAAATTAGTTTGTAGATCTTTTATATACCTACAATAAAGCGTGTAGGTGATGTGGAAGTAACACAATGGACTGCACAGTTCTCGGCACAGTTACATAAAATAGTTAGATATATTTTGGACTCATATCTGGATAAAAGCTTAAGTGTTATTGAAAGAGTTTATAAAATTTGGTATTCTGTGCTGTTTCTTAGGCTATGGAGAGCATGGGTTAAAAATCACGATAATCTTCCACTTTCCAATAGCTAGATAACACTGCAAACATATGTTTGAATCGAACTAAATGCACATTCCTTGTTGGTATTAACTGAAAAATGTAGAGACTGTCCAGAATTATTTTTACCTTGGCTATGTAGTAGCCAACCGGTGAAACCTTTTTTCGATGAACTCATTCCACGGCAAGGATCTTTTGCAACCATGGTAAATTTTGACCTACTGAATTTGATCCACAGACGCAGTGGCCTAGCTAAACTAAACGTAGGCGTCGGCGAAATCCGCCTTGCGAAGCCCTTTTTATATCCCGGTTGATGGTTGTAAAAAGTGCTTATTAGTGAAATTATTCAGCAATACCTGATAAGCACGAGTTTATTATTATTAATTAACCTTTAAATAACAGCTACCTCTAAACATTTAAAGCTAATCAAACATTATACAAACAGTATAGTATAAAACATTATAAAAAGTACTTTTCGGCTTTTTGCTTAAATTTTTTTCAGTATTGAATCGTAGCTTAAGCGAGACGCTATTTCAGCTTCAATCGATAAAACTGCCAATGTAGATGGTCTCTGTTGGCCCATCGTGCTTCTTAAATGGTTGTTAATAAGTTTCAGCGTTGAAAAGCTCCTCTCAGCCGAAGCGGTACTGACCGGAGTCCGGAACTGTCAGCATAATTCTAATTTGTATATATTTCTTGTAAATTGTTTTCTAAAATATATCGTAAAAGTTGTTTTGCATCTGTTATAGAGTCTGGCGAGTTAGACCTGAAAAGCTGGAATATCTCAAATAACTCGAAGGGCTAGCCTTAGTAGGTATTGTCCCAGATTAACCTTCTGGGGTATTGTGTCCAAATCTTTACAATGCTTGTGCAGATCTTCTTTTGATGACGTAAATAAACATAGTTCAAAATACTGGTTAAGTGATTTGAATCGACATTTAGTGTCGGCTATGATAGCATCTATCATGGTAATGAAAAAACCATGGAACTGCATTTCAATACATTGCGAGGGGGAACCCACCTTAGAATTTTGGTGTACAGGGTGGCTCGAATTCGTGTCTATGTATGGGGAACTCGAAAACCGTAAGAGATACAGTGTCGGTCAAATTAAGGCAAAATTGCGCATTTAAGTGCCTAACAATATGCCGTTTAGAAAGTTTTAAAATTCCGAGTATTTACGGAGATATCCGGAAAAAACCGAAATTTTGAAAAATCGTTTTATTTTTTTCCTGAGCTTATTTAAGAACGGATTGCAAATCTAATTGCACTTTTGCATTGCCACTTTTTCCGCTCTATCCAATGATGATATCTAGTTTGAATTCCGACATTTCGTCTTCAAGGGATCATCATCAACTTTCTTTTTTTAAATACGAACGTTAATTTTTTTTATCGTTTTTCAGATGGTATTGGCGTTATTAATATGAGTATGTGTTTTTATTTATTTTTTATTATTTTTATTTTATATCCATATTTTGCTTTGGCGTGATTTTTAAGTAATTTAAGGTAGGTACTTTTGAAATTTTCATATTCTATAAAAATATTTTATTTGTTTTTTGCATTAAGGGGAAAATTGGAGCCCGTATTAAAAATTAAAAATAGTAAAATTATTTTTTACGAGAATATGGCCATGAACTATTACTCAAACAAGTTGCTTAGTGCATTTTATTTCTAAGCAAAATTCCAATAGGTTTTTTTCCATCAAAGTTCCTATAGTATCACGTAGTATGGTTAAATTGTTGATGTTCTCTATTAAATAAATATTTTAATTGGTTAAAAGTTGGGAATATTTTACCTTTGCAGTAAGCTACTTGTTTGAGTAATAGTTCATGGCCATATTCTCGTAAGAAATAAATTTACTATTTTTTATTTTTAATACGCTCCAATTTTCCACTTAATACAAAAAACAAAATAAAATATTTTGATAGAATATAAAAATTTCAAAAGTACTTACCTTATATTATTTAAAATTACGCCAAAGCAAAATATATAATTAAAAAAATAATATAAAAAATTTAAAAAAAAATAAAATTAAAAAAAAAAAAACAAATAGTCATATTAATAACGCCAATACCCTCTGAAAAACGATAAAAAAAATTAAAGTTCGTATTTTAAAAAAGAAAGTTGATGATGATCCCTTGAAGACGAAATGTCGGATTTCAAAGTGGATACCATCATTAGATAGAGCGGAAAAAGTGGCAATGCAAAAGTGCAATTCATTTTGAAATCCATTTTTAAATAAGCCCAGGAAAAAAATAAAACAAATTTTCAAAATTTCGGTTTTTTCCGGATACCTCCGGAAATACTCGGAATTTTAAAACTTTCTAAACGGCATATTGCTAGGCACCTAAATGCGCAATTTTGCCTTAATTTGACCGACACTGTATCTCTTACGGTTTTCGAGTTCCCCATACATAGACACGAATTCGAGCCACCCTGTACAGTTTAATAGAATTTTTAGGTTTTTTTAGAATTTATCAGCATTTCTTAGAACTATCAGAAATTTTCAGTATTTTTATAGAATTCAATTAGAATTGTTTAGAATTTATTCAGAATTTTTACCTATTGAGCATGCTCAAACGCAGGCGCAGCGGCCCGGTCACACCGCAAAGATTGCACAATAATGGGGGTTTCCCGTTTAATAAATAAATTTAAAAAAATAATAAAAAATTATTTTTTTTCAGAAATTCTTAGATTTTTTTAGAATTGAATCTTAGAATTTTTGGTGAACAAAATTGGATAGGTGTTCTTATGTATTCTCAGTATTTTTTAGCATTTTATAGAATAATTTAATTAAATTTTTTTAGAATGTATTCGGGCGGCGATCTTGCGCACTAAATACATTGTTTTTTTCCAGAATTTTTTTTCCAGAACATTTACATAAAAGTTAGCATTTTTTGAATTTTAGAATTTTTGGGGTACAAAATTGGATAGGTGGTATCCCCATCGGTAGATTGTATAGGTTCGTCAATGTGTTCATACCCAAATATTCTTTTCTTTCTCGCTATTTTTTTGTCTTTAAATTGTGGCGTGATTTCATAACTACTTTTTTCTACAAACGATCGAGCTTGTGCAACAGCTTTTCAAATCGATTTCGATATTCTTGTATCGAGGTTCAAAAAGAACGCAAAATGTCATTGACGCCCTTTAAGTTAACTTACCATTCACCGACTGCCATAGTTTGCTTATATTGTTGACATGTAGCAAAGTTTCGTATACATACGTGTACTGCTACAAGAAACTCAAAAGTGAACATTTCATTTATGGTAGCTTTAACAGCCACTCAGAGTTTCAGAATCTTTATCTTGTAGATCATTTACACAATCTATGATATCATCAAATTGAAAAAAAAATAGCTTTAACTGCTCCAATTCGACTCTTCCACCTTGTCTCAGACATAGCTTTTAATGTCTATTTCAGTTTAAGTTTAACAAACTCCCAGCGTTTAGTAGATACTGAAAAGAGCATATATATTTTATTTACAAAAGCCAAAAAATACCTTAGCAATTACAGAAGAGTTTGCTGCATCTACCAATAGCAAATGCCAACTGTGATAATAACAAGGCATAAAGAATTCTCTTGGATTAATATTATTAATTAATAATAAAACCATATGATTTGAGAGTTCGTAGAAAATTTGTTAATTTGCAGTAGATAAAATCAAATTTTGAATTAGTTCTGTGATGTTTAAGAGTTTTGTATAGTATTAAGCTTATTTGCTTTACGTTTTTATTTTGGGAAATCCAGAAGTGCACCGTTTTAGGTCCGATGACCTATTTTTTGCGAGGCCCCAAAGGGCGCGAGGCCGTCGGCAGTCGCCGACGCCTAGCTACGCCACTGCATAGACGACATACTATATTTCCAAATTTATATTTCCTAGAGAAGAAAACAAAAAGCTAGGGACAAATAAACAGAATTTCACGAAATGGCAGGGATAAATGTTTTAAGAAGTACTATTGATGACGCACAAATAAATGCAATTGCTGATGCCAAAAAGCTAGATATACATGTTTCTGGGGAATTTAGTAAAAATGCCATACAATCCATCTCCATTCCAGAGATATTAGAATTTTAAATTTAAGAACCTCGTATTGATCCAGATATAATGTCCGAACACATTTTTTAAATTCTCAAGACGAGCAGGAAATAGAAAGTGACATAAAATATTTAAGGACATTAACATTAAAGATTATAGTAAAAAATACAAATCAGAGACTGTTACAACTGATTCATCTCTTTTAAAATTAAATGTTAAAGATAACGTTATTGTAAAAAAGTACCTTAACGTGGTTATTAACGAAAAAAGGCCGCCTATCAAATGACCGATTATTAAGATGTAACACTATGGGGGGAAAACCTAAAAAGCCTTTGTGTTCTGTGTTCAAGAAAAATAGAAAAGAAGTTTTTCAAAAAGGTAATTTCAAGGGTAATTTCGAGAGTGAAAAACAGATAGAGAAACTGAAATTCCTGTTGGAAGTGAATTTGAAGAAGAAAACTTCCCAGATGCTACAGAAAGTCATTTTGTTGTTTAGAAAGAAAATAAATAAGGTTTAAAGTAAAATGGAACACTACTATGCAGTTATCTATGGCCCATTACATTGGACGAGTGCTTGAGATAAATGAGACAACTTGTGTTGTAAAGTTTTTAACGCTTAACTTAAATCAATACAATTGGCCTAAAGATGATGACGAAAGTACTACTATTAGTACCTATTTATTTGACATAGTTTGAGATAAAAAGATTTCAAAAACTTGAATTGCAAAAAAAATTAAGCATTAAAAAAAACAATAAATAAGTTTTAAATACGTATATAAACCTCGCTATAAATCATAACCCAAGAATAACTAAGTTTTAAATATGTCTGTTTTCTATTTTTGGGGGCCAAAAAAACAAAAACCGAATTAATGCGATTTTTTGCAAAATAAATCAGAAGGCCAATTTAGAAAGTGCATTTTATTGTGTACTTTCTTTGTCTCTTTGCTTTTACGCTCAGCGACTCACTCCCGAAATAGCTGTAAATTTTCTTTCGAAATCCCGCGAAATCCTTTCGAAATCATTTGGAAATCGCGAAATCCATCGGAAATCCATTCGAAATCTCGAAATCCTATCCGAAATCCCGAAATCATATCGGAAATCCTTTCGAAATCCAGAAATCCCTTAAAAATTCTCGAAATCCCTGCGATTTCCGAAATCGATGTACAAATTTTGGCCAGTGAGCCGCCCCTCGATTGTTTCTTTATAGATGCTGGTTTCTTCTTATATTTATGCTGCTTTCTTCTAGTTACTATTACTGTATGTACCTTAGATAAGAGTTTTATATGATTTCAACTATGCTTTATGTCAACGCCTTTGTGTTTCACCTATACGATATCCCACTTATCCCAGTAGGATACTTATCGTTTACACTTGCGTTTACAATTGGTAACTATATTTCCTAGTTACTTTTCTCCATTTTACTCCTCAATATTTCACTTAATCCAACGCCCAAGTGCTTTTGCTATGAGTTTCCCAATACGGTACCTATCTCTAACACTTTGCGTTTAAAATTGTAACTATACTTTAGCTACATTTCTCTATATATGCATAGACTGCTTATTTTTTTCTCTCATAAGGTTGATTTTTTTCTTTTATCTAAAGTATGATACTATTGATATTTGTGTTTAAAATTTAAAATTGCTGAAAATTTTCTTATTCATTATGGCCCTCTTCTGTAATACTCAGTAATGTTGATTGATGGTATCTCAAATCTGAAGAGAGGCTCGTACACGATTTTAACCTTGTGGATCCCAATGGCTATGAATTGTGTTCCAGCTTTATTTCATTCCGACGAAAGACAAAAAAAAATTGACTGACCCTATACGACAGCACCTGTCAAAAATGGCTTACAAAGAAAATGAAGATATATACTTATGTGTCCGGGAGTCAGAATGGCGTTACTTGTAGAAAGGACGAAAAGGTCCTTCCATCATGTGACTTCACTGCATCTGAACCGCCTCCGGGGTTAGGAATCTGAACGGCTGCCTCCAAAAAACGTCACTGCGGATCCGAACGGCACCTCCAAAGGATATCTCCTCGACGAATCCAAGATCTTATGTACGGGGATCAAACGGCTGCCTCCAAAACGTGTCGACGACTGGAACAGACGGTGCTTCGGCTACTTGGTTCTCGGGATCCAAAATGGCGTTCTCCACTACGTGTCAACGAAGCTTCTAGGAGGGACCGGACTCGAGCTGCCTCCACCACGTGTCAACGAAGGTTTTGGGCGCTTCCCCAGATGCGTGCTGGGTGGGATTACTGGCGGCGTTCCTCCTTGAAATAATTTGCTAGTAACCTTGGAATGTATTTTACTTTTATTTTAGATTTTTAGGAGGCGTTTTAATTTGTTTAATTTATATTACTACAAGTTTTTTGATGGTACGAAGTTCGTAAACACTAAAATTTTCATTTTTCAACACCCAAGTTTTAAAACAAGTTTTAAACACTACAACACCACTCCCCCTTCCCAGTTTCGCTTATCAACCCAGCATCCAGTCATGAATGTAGATAACGGAACTCCAGCTCCTCAGGGAGCTCCCCAAAGACCACCGCCCCGCCCGTATCTGGGACATCCAAGGAACCAAAAGAACCCGGCCGCTGTCAATCAGTTTAAGCCGAAGCCTCCTGTCTCTCAGAGTAAACCGAAGCAAATTCCCGGCACTGGTCTTCCCCCCCCCCCACCCAACATACTCATTTAAACGCACCCCAACAGACAACCAAGGGGTCGCCGTTTACAGAGTCACTGTTCCAGGCAGACATGTCCGCCCGCGAAGTCAATCTTCGAACGACATTTCAGCCAACCTGCGTTGCTTTACCTGAAATCTCTCGTGAAGTAACCACACAAATTCTGGTGGATGAACCCCAACTTTCCAAAGTTGTTCTGCCGGAATACATCCAGTACTACGACTCCGCCCTTCTTTGGCTGAGAATCATCTCATTGAAGCTGAAGAACGATCAACCACTTACGCAAGCGGAGCGTAACGTTAACGAATTGACTGCACATACACCCTTAACTGTCCTCGAACCCCAGCATATCTACCTCAAATCCAAAGGTAATATCGTGTCTAAAGGAGGTCAACACCTTTACCCGACCTTCCCAGCGATGCCAACTTTACAGGTAGGTGGCTTTGGAGGATATTACGGTGCAATCAACGACGACAACCATAATCTCTATGAAGAGATTCCGTGCTTAGGAGTCATGGGCGAGGCAATACGCCAAGCCGTTTTCAGAAGCCGCACCTGGACCTTACGCCTCAAATCTCGCCCCCAATGGACAGCAGGCTACCCGCTGTCTCTTAGGTTACAGACCTCTACTACATCGGCGCCCTGAAGCCAAGAACATTGCTTTCGCCGAGGGAATCACCCACGATCAGTTCCCATCCACTGTAGCCAACACCGGCCTCAACATACCCTTTATCCGCGCGATATCTGCGATTCTATCCACAACCAAGACTTTTAAAGTCAATAATCTCACGATGTCCACCCTCGCGGAGACAGGCGCACCGGCCGAACAGGTAATATCAAGACCTGTCCCAGAAGACAACACACTATGCGTAAATGCCCTAACTCGAGTTACATCACTCAACTCGGAAAGTATGGGTACGTATGGAATGGCGGTCACATTCGACTTCCAACTTCTGAAGGAACCAGGACCAGGCAATGACCATTCAACATGGTACCTCCTAACATTCGACCCACTCCATCCCGTTCCACCACCACGCGCTGCTAACCGCAATGCCCGGCGCCTCCACCACGTGTCAAAAAGGAATTTTGGGCGCTTCCCAGATGCTACTGAGTGGGATTACTGGCGGCGTTCCTCCTTGAGCTGGGGGTTGTATATCAGATGGAATAACGACTCGCTTAATTCGAAACAAACTGTACGTATATTGGTCTTCAGATACAGGAAGGAACGCACTTATAATGACGACTATGTTTGAATACAATTTACTAGAATAGCGTAGAACGCATGACCATTCGATGAGGACTGACCGGACTCGACCTATTCGGCTCCCTTGAGTTTACTTTTAGTTTAAATTGCTATGAGCGTTTTGATTCGTTTCAGTTATATTGGTATGCTTTAATTAGGTTTCACTTTTATCTATGGTTCACTTTACTTTACGTTTTACTTTACTTTTAAACTGACGTAACTTTAGGGGAGGTTTGATCTTGGTTCCCAGAGAAGCGTTTGGCCTTAATTAAAAGGGAACTACTTAACCAGAAAGTCAAGATCGGGAGGTTGACCTTGGTTACCAGAAAAGCGTTTGGCCTTAATTAAAAGGGAACTACTTAACCAGATCATCAGGATCGGGAGGGTTTGAGCTTACAGGAGGAGCGTTTTGCCTTAATTAAAAGGGAACTACTCAACCAGATAAGTTGTCGTCTACTTGATTTGCCCGTTCTTTTATACTAAATTTTGTTGATATTTGACTGATTGTTTTTAAAACATGTTTAGATAATACTCATAATATTTGATTCTTCAATGTCAAGTATCAAGTTCAAACATTAGACTGAGTGTTCTTTTGTTATTACGCTTTCTAGTTTACACATGCCCCCTCCAACTAGCATTGGTCCACAATGCAAAACATCTTTACGGTTAGAAAGTTCAAAAAGAAAAGAATCTGCTCAATAAATAAAGACTTGATTGAGAAACGAAGTAACTAAATTCGTTATCTTAGAGACGCTCAAAAACTCATTTTTGATGAGTATGTTCAAAAAGGAGTGGAACCCCCTTAAATAATAATAACCAGCTGTCCTCAATGTTCGAATAGTCATATCGTTCTGTACCTACTTAAATTTAGGTTATGTCTGAGCACTAGATATTCTTGACATAGTTCGGTCCTGGATTCCAGCCAAGGGGTCTCGATCTGCGTCCTTACTAAATTCAGAATCTTTGTCGTACTCCTTTTTGGCTGTTGTGTATATCAGGACTCCATCGCCATTGACTAGTGAGTGCTTCAGGTACATGTAACAAATATAAACCAAATATAAGTGCTTAATATTAACATTTTGTTTTCTATCTTAAAAAAACTTTTTAAATGACTGTCATTTCAATTTTTTATCACCCAGTACTAATTCGTATTTAAAATCATACAGCATATTTTTATTAAGTGGTGTCCGAAACATATGCAAGTATCATATTACTTTTTAGTTGGTCTGCCGTGTATGTGTAGCCGAAATTGAACATTGCTGTAAATATTATTTAAAAAACATATTGGTGTTAAAACAATCGAGAACTTTTTTTTGATACCTTGCATTTTTCCTGACCCAGCATCCCGTTAAATACTGTATCCTATATATAATTAAAAAAAAAATCCTTTGGTCTATTTTTCTTTTTGTCTTAGAATTTAAAGTGTACATGATGGAAGTGACCTGCCGTAAGTAAAAAAAAAAGTATAATCCCTTAAAAAAAATCCCTTGTTGTTTGACTATCTCGTTTTTACACCCGCTTTCTTTCTGTTAAAGAGAGAAGATTTGTTCGTGCATACCGCAGAAAAGCCAGGCGTGCACTCCCGGAAGTTCCTACGGTAAGAACTCACATTTCTTTTTTTTTTCGACTGGTGTACCCCTCTATATGTTTCTCATTTCTCTTTGTAGAGCTTCGAGTTTTCCATTACGTACTTCCGGGTGGTCCGAGATCAGGCGTTGCCACCGGAAATTCCGGCAGGACACCAGCTCACATGTTTATTTTTAACTTATTATCTATATTTATTTTCCACTATATTTATTATTATTATTTTTTCCCTCTGTATATTATTCCCATATATATTTATTTTACACTAATCATTAGTATTAATTATTATCACCCCTGAAATATGGCCAATATCCAAGGAAGACAATTGAATATTTTTTCGGTGTAAATTACCTATACAAGTTACAATTTTTTCGCTTAATTTGTAAAACATGATCGGTATACTTATGTTTAATTTATCATTAATAATAGGTGCCTTTTACAAGATTTATGCTGCTGTCTGTATGGTTGTGTAAATTTAGAATTGTATGTAATGTATGATTGTAATTCTTCTTATTTCATCCATGGTTATTTATTTATCTCTATTTACTTAATCTAAGTTTTCTGCTATCTATATGCTATTTATTCTCTTATTTCTATATGCTACGGCGCCGTATTTTAATTCCTTATTTTATCTTATTTTATGTTCTATGTCTTCATAGTACATTTTTATTCATAATTCTTTATTTATATTTGTCTACATAATTTGTCTATAGATTTTAACTATCTCTATGTATTCTCTATGTTTTGTGCTGACACTTTTGTCATGTATTCTCTTTAATATTACTTCCTATATTTAACTCTTAATTTGTTTTCCTTTATTTCTATTAGCATATTCTCGTTTACTATACATATGTATCCCTATGTAGATTCCCATTTCATCTTCTAGGTCGTCATGTTGTCCAAGTGTCTGTTATGATTTTCCCTATAAGGTACTTCTCTTCGACAGTTGGCTACAACATTCCCTATGTGACCTCTATATAATTTTACTTTCTAGTTTCTCTTTTTAATGTAGTTCAATATTATAATTCTCGTACTCTCAATGCTATAACTCTTTAATTCCTCTTATAATTAAATGCCTACGTATTTTTCCCAAATGTTGTGCCTGTCATTAACACTTGCATTGAAAATTATAACTTCTCTAAGTTATATATACCTCCATTTTTCTCTATATGAACCTTCGTTTTCTTGGGACGCCTACATGTTTGCCTTATGATTTTCTCTATTTTCTCAGATACTGATCATCAACATTCGCGTTCCAAATTCTATTTACATATTCCTAACATATTTGTCCTATTTTTATTTATATTCCCTAATTTCCTATATTTAGTTGCTTGGTTTCTGATTTCTTCTTAGTGTCTGGTCTCTTTGTATTTACTTAGTTTTGGTTACTTTTTGCTTAATTTTTGGTTTCTTTGTGTTAACTTAGGTATGGTTGCTTCCTAATTACTTAGGTA
>JAEQML010078762.1:0-12282 GCA_016904865.1 Pissodes strobi | reverse complement strand
AACATTTTATATATTGGCATGTAATAAATACAACGTTTACTGCAAATGTACACATATACTACCACGTGATATTTGCGGAAGCTGCGGAAGAATGCCATTCAACTTCTCAAAGATATCGCACAAGCACGTATACTAATTTCAGCAAAAGACCTCTTCACACGAAGTTTTTCGCTTACTCATGCCTTGCCACTCTAAGAAATTTCCTACGATAATTTAATTATCAGAAATAAGGTTATTACACTCCTTCAAAGTGCTTTTAACTTGTTACCATCTTTGCTAATGGACCGGATTCGGTTAAATTATCACCTCTTTGAAAATATTCAATTTCGTCCAATATAAGAACCTTGTTACCTTTGTTAGCTTTTAGATCGAAAAGATCTTTCGCCTTCAATCTTTTGATCATAATTTTCCCTTGCCAAGTGTATTATTACCTAATGCGTCGAGTGTATAAATTATTGTATTTCGGTATTGTGGATAAAACTGTTCCAAACTCCAAATTACGTGGACACAATTTTGGGAAAAGTTTTTCATTGATGACTGAGTTTTGCAATGCTTACTAGCCCCACTACACATTCTCATATCAGATTCATTAGTGATAAGCTTGAGCTTGGATACCTTAACGCTAAATGTTCCCTGTAAATGACGCAATGAATCAAAAATTCTTCCACCGCTATATTGTTCGAATAAGCGTCTGCCAGACTTCCTCATTTTCTTCAGCGTTCTTCCGTACACTCCTGAACATAGACGTCTCCGAATTCTTTTTATTTTTGTCGATATTGGGCTGTTTGGAACTAGTCTTTTCCAAGTAGGTTCTTGAGGTCTTCTGTTCATCTTCCCTGTGGTCTTCCTTTGCTCCTCATATTTTCTCTTGGTCACCAAGTTGTCACCTTTGCCGCCCATCGACCATTATCCTGTCTCATCACATGTCTAAAAAACATCGCCATTTCAACTCTGTTTTTGTGCACTTCAAATCACTTTCAATGTATTCAAGACTTCGAATAATGTTGCACCTGCAGGCCTTTTTTCAAAAACGACAAAGTCTTCCACCACCATATTCCCATCCACGGGCCATACATATCAAGTTAAATGAGAACCCTTATTACTATATACAACCTTATCCAGCTGTCTTCCAAATTAATTCCCATTTATTTTTTCAGTTAATCATCAGTAAGGTCCTCTATCTTGAGCTCAATTCAGCAACTTAAAATATTGTTAGACGAAGACACCTGTACTTACATGTACACACTATCGTAAAGTTATTATTTGTTTTGCGATTTATTGGGCTTAATGGCTATTAGGTACATTGCTAGGTATTAGTCTCTGCATCTACCTTTTAATTTTAATCATCATTTAGCCCTCCCCACGAATTATAACAGTCGTCGAAAGATCTATATTGTTTGAAACAGTTAACTTAATGCAGATAAGTAATGGCAAGCCGTTTTACTTCTTATTCACTTGAGGCCAGATGGTATCTATACATAAAGGCAGGAGGAAAGAGCTTTGATCCTACTAAATATTCAGTTTCCTGGGAAAAACCCATACTCACTGATCATACACCAGAACGACATAAAAGACTTACCAGAGAAGCCGTGAATATGGACAGACACATGTGCATCAGAACTCTTCCCTGACCTGCTCGTCGAGGACAAGAGAAAAGTCTATCGCACATACTGCGTATTAGTCGAAGTAGCTTTGAGCTGGGGTATATGCCAGAAGTGTGGATAAGGGCTTGAGTCACTTCATTCCTAGGATGGGCAAGAAAGATGCAACACAACCCAAATTTCTGCGACCGGTTAGGCTCACATGGTTCGTTCCAAAAACGATGAAGAAAGCAATTGTTAAATTTATCAGAAGAAAAATGCTGGAATGGATGCCTACGACCATGCCAGCATCCGTACCAACGGCCAATTCCACGAAGACCGCATTGGTGCAACTGACAGATGAAATCAAGGATGCACTGGAGCATAAAGAAACTACTGCGTGTGTACCTTTCATAAATAGAAGGGGCTTTTGGAAACACACCACACGAAGCTGCCAAAAGAACATTAGAAAATAGAGGGAGTAAACAGCACGATATCTAAGTGGATGTCGCACTTGCTGTCTACCAGAATAACAGAGACGGAAATTGGACAAGACACTATTTCCATGCATTATCGGGGAATAGCCTCCTCACTCATGTGGAGCCTAACCGTGGACCGACTCTTCTGCAGTCTACGGACCTCATAATCATAATCGCGAGAGAAAAATTCGAAAAAATTCTCTGTGGCATTGTTCAAAAAGATTTTGAATATACTAAATAACGTTGCCAAATGATGGAACTTAACATTAACCCCCACCAAAACTACCCTAGTTTCATTTACAAAGAAAAGAAATCCTAACTTCAAAACTATCCAAGTCAAATATCTGAGACCTATACCAGACAAAAAAAAACTCCTGTGGAACAAGCATGAAATTAAAGTAACAGCAAATTCACAAAAGCCCTAATGATATGCACAAACGTTGCGAGAAAAAACTGAGGGTGCAACCCAGGCAATCTACAGTGGATGTAAACGGCAGTAAAGAGATCGATCATTACTTTTGGGGCAGTGCTTTGGGATATTAGAACTAAACTGGCTAGTGCAAGCACAAAGTTGTTGAGGGTCCAAAGACTTGTCTGTGTATGGATAGCACGTGCAATAAAAACGTGCCCAAACGGCCGCTATGGAAGTAATCCTAAACCTCACACCTCTCCATATAGTAATGGAAAGTATGGCGTTAATATATATATATATATATATATGTATGTATATATAATGATCTGAGAGGGAACTACCAAACGCAAATCCCTCTCTCGAAATCTGCAAATTTCAGACAAGCCTTAAGATGAGATGAAAAAAAGTAGAGCTTGTGAAGCACAAAACTAAGTTGTAAAACGAAATGAGACATAGAGACCATTTCAAGACTAAATAGAATTGTCATTAGGTAGTACACTGATGATACCAAAACGACAGAAGGAACTGGAATAGGGTATATAGGCCTGGAACCGAATACTTTGAAAGTCTGGGCAAATACCCGCGTATATTCCAAGGGAAAATGTGTCAAGTTCAATATAGAGAGGAATTATTATCGTGTTAGAATGTATCGTTCTTAAACGTTTAGAAAAAATATTATTTTGATTAAATGGAGAATGCGCATCATCATCCTTCTCTGAGTATATTTCTAAATCAAGAATTAGTACCACAACAGGTCAGTGAGTCAAAATATTCATCATATTATGCCCAGAAAAAATTGTTCCTTGTGCATGGAGTTCTAACTTTTGTCATTTACATAATAATAAAAGTATTACCTTGATATCTCAGTTATTATTTTCCAGATTTTTCATTATGTTGTATGCCTAATTTTCGTTTCCATTTTGAAATTACCTTTATATAGTTTCGTGATTTGTATTAGTTTCAGTAATATCTGCAGTAATTCCAGGAATCAAATACGCCAGCTACATTGCATTATAGCATGTTTGCAGTTATACCGAACCCAAAATCCAAAGTTACATTATTATAATAATTAGGGTGTCTGGCTATCACCCTAAAAGATATCAGTCAATTTCAGCACGCGATCGCGGAATGAGGTTTAGACGAGAACGTCACGATATCAAAAATATAGATTTCTATTATAGATTCAAAAGAAAGTTGGCATGAAATGGAGCGGCTATTTAATAGTTTGATTTGCAAAGTGAAGTATAAGATTCACGGCTACAATTACTTAGATAATTTTTATAATTTTTTTCTTGAGACTGAACAAAATTTAGACGGCCTGTTTATAAAAGAAAGCTCAATACGTGTAAGTTTTTTATTTGAATGTTTTTCATTGGTAATCTTGAAACAACAATTATCCTATTCACTGCAGCAACTTAGGAGTCACATTCTGATTTACCAAGATATTCGCAGAGTTTGCTGACATGTGTTTACCTTTACCAACCGCCTAAATACTTCCTGGATATGTATTTTCAAATACTCGACAAGTTTGAGTTTCAGCTCAGGCGAAAGAACTGGACCATCATGTTAGAAGAAATCATCGGCTCACCGCCTTGTTTCTCCAGAAACGTTTGCCTAGTGCATACCTTCTGCCCAATTGTCTTTTCAAATATTCGACACGCTTGAATTCTAGCTCAGGCGAAAGGACTGGACCATCATGTTAAAACAAGTTATCGACTCTCCACCTTGTTCCTCCAGAAATTTTGGCCAAATGCGAGCCTTCTGCCCAATTGCCTTTTCAAATATTCGACAAGCTTGAATTCCAGCTAAGACGAAAGGACTGGACCATCATTTTAAAACAGGTTATCGACTCTCCGCCTTGTTCCTCTAGAAACCTTAGCCAAAGGGCGGGCCAAATTATCTTTTCAGATATTCGATATGCTTGAATTCCAGCTAAGGCGAAAGGACTGGACCATCATGTTAAAATAAGTTAAGGACTCTCAGCCTTGTTCCTCCAAAAATATTTGCCAAATGCCTGCCTTCTGCCCAATTATCTTTTTAAGTATTCAAGAAGCTTGAATTTCAGCTCACGCGAAAGAACTGCACCATCATGTTAAAAAAAATATATCGACTCCCCGCCTTGTTGCTCCAGAAATCTTTGCCAAATGCATTCCTTCTGCCCAATTGCATTTTCAAACATTCGACAAGCTTGAATTCCAGCTCAGCCGAAAGGACTGGACCATCATGTGAAAACAGGTTATCGACTCTCCGCCTTGTTCCTCCAGAAACTTTGCCAAATGCGTGCCTTCTGCCCAATTGCCTTTTCAAATATTGGACAAGCTTGAATTCCAGCTTAGGCGAAAGAACTGGACCATCATGTTAAAACAAGTTATCGACTCTCCGCCTAGCTCCTCCACAAACCTTTGCCAAATGCGTCCCTCCTGCTCAATTGTCTTTTCAAATATTCGACAAGCCTGAATTTTAGCTCAGGCGAAAGAACTGGATTATCATTATCAGAAATCTTTGCAAAATGCCTGCCTTCTGCCCAATTATCTTTTCAAATATCAGAGAAGCTTGAATTCCAGCTCAGGCGGAAGAACTGGACCATCATGTTAAAACAAGTTATCGACTCCCCGCCTCGTTCTTCTAGCAATCTTTGCCAAATACATGCTTTCTGCCCAATCGCCGTCACTGGACCTGAAGATGCGAACCAATAAATGACAAATATTCCTAAAATGTTTAAATTACCTCCTCATACATGATATTTGTATTTATTTTGAAATTACCTCAAGACACAAAAACAAGAAAGTTTACAACTATGTAGAATTATCTCGTGGAAGTGGCGGCAAAATAGCATCAACTACTCTGGTATTAAATAAAATCTATTAGACCGATACATCCCGAAGAATTTAATAAAATGAGTGCCGATAAAAACAAACAAGTTTCAGTACAAGTGCCAGTAAAGCGTTACAGCAAACAACTTCGACGAGTTTTCAAAAGTGGCAAATAAATGATTCTCGAGCATGACACGAAATGATTGCTGTCGAGCACCAACCTCTTTCTGTTGTTACTGATACAGGTAAATACACTTTTATATTGGGTTATATATATCAGCTTAATTTAGGTTTATGAATTTTGTAGGATTTAGAAGAGTAATTGAACTGGCTCAGTCTCAATATACTTTATTGGAAAACACTTGTTTACAGATACAGTAATACCTAATAATTGACATATACGGTAAAGTGAGCGCGGTCCATATGCCAGGTTTTACTCAGCGGTTTCAATAATAATTAAAGGCATGGGTCTATGACCTGACGGTCAGGTGAAGGCGCCACTAAATTTTTAACTAGGAATTTATCAATGATTTTTACCCATTGAAATCAGAGCATTACAATTTAGAAACATACCCCGGATAAGAATATGGTGAAAATTGATGTTAGCTTACCAAAATAAACATCTGGATTCTAATTAAACTGTTTTTTAGACAATTAGTTCAATTATTAGTTCTACCTCAAATTAAATTGACGTTATGGTATGGCCCATAAGCCAATAAGAAAATATTCTATAATGTATTTAATCAAGCTTATCGGACTATTAAATCAAAGTAAAATAAGATACTAAGTCCTATAACATTAATTCCTACCTTGAAATTTCCAACCAAACGTTGAAAAAGGTCTGACTAAATGCAGTCAATCACGAAACACTATAAATAGGAAATATTTTACTAAACTAACTTCATTCTAAATCAATCCCATAGCAGCGATAATATCATTAGACCACTAAACAGTTACTAAAAATATACTAAATCAATAAGATAACCTGTGAAGTAAATATGTATATATAGCCGGTAAATATATACAAATATGAAAGAAATGAGCTCAGTTCGATACAGGTATGAAGGCGAAAAATTAAAGTTACAAATTACAGTTATGTGAAACAAATTATTGCCATGAGGCTCACAGCTAATTACAGCAAAAATAAATCAATTAGTTATCATAACATTAGCAAAATGAATTCTCTATTTGGGATTATATCAGATAGGATAGTGAAGAAAACAAGCATCTCTAAACAATTATGATAAGAGAAACAATTAGATATGATACACAATAATAGATAACCTAGAGCTGGTTATCGGTACATTCTGTAAACAAAAACGTAAAAAAATAATAAATAACGATAAAAGATACGATATAGAAAGCAAACAACCTACAGTCGTTTAACAGTAAGTTCATGATTCAAAATAATAAATACCGATAATAGTTACGACATATGTAAGCAGACGACCTATAGTCGTTTAACGGTAAATTTAATAAACCAAACGGTAAATCACGATAATAGAGATAATAAAAGGCCATTAATTAAAAAAAGGTAGATCCCACTTGTACCTAGTAGATTGACAGACATGGAACCCACCGCTATTTTCTGCGAAGCTATGTCTCCACCATGTGGTCGTAATACCTCGACAAAAGGCCTCTATCCGGCTAAATGGAACCGGGGACTCTCTGGGTCGGCATAGAAAAGGACGCTGGGGAAGAAATTCTGTCGCACAGTTTAATTATAAATAAATGTTGTTTTCGCAAAATTTAAGTTTAGTTAGTCGAAGAAGTACTATAGTGTGAGTGCGTTACAAGCATTTAAATAGTTAAGATCTGCCGAGCCGCAGCTCTCGTTGGTCGTTGGCGCCAAAAACATTTACCCTCGGCGTAGCCCTGTTTGACGCCAAGATATTTGGTCATTTTCTCATGTGTTTGCACAGATATTTAGAAAATACCTCGTGTACTCTGTTCCCCTTTTCCATGCTTGGGTAAGACACTCTTTTGGGCGTTTTATACGCCTTTTCTCTTATAGAAACGCGGTAGGTTCTCTCCTGTTGATGAAGATGGCGGCTGGTAAATTGTAGTAAGAAAGAAGTAAGACAGACCTATTCCTGTACTCAAGATTCCAATCAAATGTTTGGAGTGTTACATCCCTGGTGAATTTAAGTTGAGAGAATTGTAGAAGAAAAGTAACACGGCATTTTGTGTGAACGGAAAAGCAGGTGGTTTAATTACAAGAAAGTTAAAAAAGGAGTTCAAGTTAAATTTACACAATCAAGAAGTTTTGTAAGATATTTACTAATAGTTAACCTAATGTAAAGAATTTAGTTTTATGTGTGGAAGGATGAATGTTTGAAAGTAGTTAGGAAACATTTTATATATTGATAATATTTAATGCAAATTATATCTTGCATTATTAAAGTGCCTAATACCTAGAATACATGTTACAATTCACACCCTATAAATACACTCTCACCTACCTATGTTAATACAGTCCACTAATAAAGTGGTGGATTATAAAGTTAATTTATGGTCACAAATGATTTAAAAATTAGCGTTTATACTGAATGTGCTAAAAGTAAAATTTTACCTCAAAAATCTATCAGAAACTGCGTCTAGGGTAAACCACCCAAATGTTGGCACCAGCCCATCGATTGGCACTATTAGATTTAAGTGTAATAATAAAAAATAGATCCAACATATCTAAAATATTATTATTTTTGTTAAATTTGGCAACGTTTCTCTTCCTATTAGACAACTCCGCGTGCTTCTTAAAACTAGTATGGCTGACGTTTTGTGAGGTACAAGTGACGCCGTTAACAAATAAGGTAAGTTTTTAGCTTTTTTGCAAGGAAATTATGTTTTTTAAATGCTCTGTAAGCTATATTAGCTCTTCCTATGTATTGTAGAAATTATTATACACATTTATCGATCCTATAAGTTTGTTTTTACCATATTTTCAGCTATAAAAATTACGATTTTACGCCGGTTTATAGGGTGCCAACATTCGAAAACCATAACTTGGTAAAATCCAATTATTGGCATGGTGCCCAAATATACTTTTGGCGGTATTTTTGTTGTTCCTAATATTGGCACCCATAAAAATAAATTTTAAATACATTTTTAAGACTGCCCAATAAATAGGTTAGGTATACGTTTTTAAATTTAAGTATTTTAAATTTAAATAAATAGAAAACAAATTTACATTTATCTTATCTTTTTGCATTAAGGAGTAATATCCATAAATTTATTAATCATTTATTTATTTTATATATTTAATTTTTAGTATTAAATGTATGGAAATATCACTGTATCTATTTATATATCTAAAAAATGATATACTTAAGTGTAATTTGCTTTTTATCCCGAATTGCAGATGCCAAAAGTGAAGAAACACACAAAATATTCCAAACCATACACCGAAGATCTGCTTCAAAAAGCATTGGCTGAAGTGAAAAATGGTGTACCAAAAAAAAAAACCGTTGCTTTAAAATATGGCATACCAAGGCAAACGCTGCAATATCGTTTAGGTCCCAAATTTTCCAAACCAGAACTTGGACGAAGTACATATCTAACAAAAGACGAAGAAAACAAACTGGATCAATGGATTTTAGATAGCCATAGAAAAGGTTTCCCACGAAGAAGAGTAGATGTTCAGGCTTCTGTAAAGAACTTCTTGGATGCAGATAACAAAATCACCCCATTTAAAAATAATATTCCTGGTGACCATTGGTACAATCTATTTTTAAAAAGGCATCCAATTCTCACAGAACGAACACCAGAAGGAGTAACTGCGGCTTCAGCAAATGTCTCTGAGCAAAACATACGAGGCTGGTATGGCGAAAGAAAAAAACCTTTTTTCCGTTTTAAGTGACCCAAGCAGGATCTATAACGGGGATGAAGCTTGTTTCCAGTTTTGTCCCAAAATGGGAAAAGTACTGGCACCAAAAGCTTCCCGCAATGTGTACGAGGTTGATCAAGGGGAGGCCAAGAAGAATCTTACAGTTATGTTTACCTTCTCTGCACAAGGCGATACCACTCCACCCCTAATAATTTACCCAAATAAGCGTCTATCAAAAGCAATCGTTAATAGTGTTCCAGATACATGGGGAATCGGATTAAGCGATAACGGTTGGATGAAGACCGAGCTTTTTATAGATTATATTCAAAATATATTACAGCCATATTTAAAAAAGAAAAATATAGAATTCCCAGTTATTTTATTCGTCGACGGGCATGCAACCCATCTTAGCTATCAGCTTAGTACACTTTGTACCGAACTTGGCATTGTTCTTATAGCTCTTTACCCAAACTCGACAAGGATATTAGAGCCAGCAGATGTCTCGAACTTTAGACCACTTAAGTTGATGTGGAAGAAGTCGCTCTTAGATTGGCGTCGAAAAAATCCATTTTGTAAATTTGTCAAGGATCATTTTGCGAAAATGAACAGACTGACAGAAATGAGACTGATAATAATAAGTTCCTAACCTATCAAAAGTTTACTGAACTTATTGGGGCGAGTAAATCATTAGAACTTGATCCTTCTGATAGCTCATTTACTGGATGTGATGAAAACTGTGAGAATTTTTTTCCTATTACTAATATTCAAAATGTATTTTAATTCTGAGACTGAAACTAAGAAAGATGGCCATGTGATAGATATACAAATAGAAGATCTAAATGACAGCCTAGTACATTACAATGACAATGACGAAATATTCATAGACCAAAATAATATAGAAAATATACCTATTGTGTTTTGTGACGAAAATTCAATAAATCATAACATAAATACAGAAAAAATTGTCATAATAGAAAATAAAATTGTAACACAAGCCCCTTCTGCACTTGTTGACAACCCTAGATTGCCCAAAGTACCTGATACATTAATCAATATTCAGCAGGAATTAAATTATCAAACAGAAGGATTAGACATTGATGACCTAGTTGTCAGCGATTCAAACAGTCAAGAGTATATTAGCCAAATCGACTCTAAGACAGAGGGAAAGGTTGGCAACACAGATAAAAATATAAGCAACAACAATGGCAAAAAAGACTCATTTATTACCGACTTTTTGATTTATTCAAAAACTCCTGAAAGAACAAGCAAAAGACAAACTGAGAGAACATCATTTGTGCTTACATCAACTAATTATAAAAGGCAAATTGAAAAAAAAGGAAAAAAATCAAAGAAAAAAAAGAAAAGGCAAAGGAAGACAATAAACAAAAAAGATTAGCGAAGTAACAACAAAAACAGCAACAACAAAATAATAAAGAGAAGACTCAAAAGAAGCAACCTATAAAAAACCTAAAAAATAATCAAAATAGTAAAAAATCTGACAACCTTTCTAACAAATTAGACACAGCTTATATAAAGTCCAATTTTAATGCCAAATCTAGGTCCACTCCTTGTAGAAGCTTTGGTACCCTAATTGATAATAATGGCTCTGACTTACCAAATTCACCAGAATAGTATTTCCATAGATCTCCAGTACCAGACCCCATTGCTCCAAGTTTGAAAACCAATTTCTTTCACATAAAAAATCTTTTTCCAGAAAGTCCTGATCGTTCGTCAATGCCATTTTTACCAGAAAACTATATTGTTGTTCCACGCGGATTATGTTTTATTTGCACAAATTATATATATAGGACCAACATAGGCATAAGATGCAAGAACTGCACCAGAACTTATGATGTTAGTTGCTTGACTAAAAATAAAATTTATAAAGATAATTTTATTTGTAACGCCTGCCTAGGCAAATCAAATCTCAATAGGGACTAGATTTTTTTTATTGGGTTAAGTTTCAATATATTTGTTTTATTTTCAATGTTTTTATTTTACTATATTTAAAATATCATTATAAGAACTTCTGTTTTATTTTATTGAAAAGTGTTTAGTATAATATTTTAACTAAAATAAATGTATTAAAAATTCCGCATTTTTGCTTTATTTTAAAGAATCTTGTATCAAAAAAAATATAATATAATTCTAACTAAATGATCTTTTTAGTAGGCATTACCATTTAGTTATACCTATAGGTAGGTATCTTGCAATTGTCCACAAAATATTTGGTGCCAATAATTGGAAGATATGTGATGCCAATAAATAGCGTCTGGGTGCCAATAATTGGAAATAACAGATTTTATTAAATTTGGCTAAAAAATATTATATGAACAAAAAAATATCTAAATAACAGGTCTTAAAAAAATTAAATAATTAGGAAAAATAACTATTATTGGCATAGTGCTGAATTTATAATTTTAGAAATGCATTTATTAATAACATTACCTTAGAGTGTCAATCGTTGGGTAGTTTACCCCAATCATCAAAAAATTACCACATTTTCCGATCCTGACTTATTCTTCCAGTTTTACGCAATTTTCATGAAGATTTCAGATTATTAAATCTCTAAGTCTACATATTTAAACCTAAACATCATGTAAATATATTCGAATATGTATTCCTTCCCATGATGCATCAAAAGCAAAGCTATATCTATTCAGATTTGTAAAACTGCCGAAATATTGTATTTTTTTTCTGCAATGTAACGCATGTTTGAATTTAACCTCGATTTTCTCGAATTTTTTTATAGTAGAGATCATGAGACTTAGGAATCTGAGATTGATTTCTTGAAAATAGTTATGCGTTGGCTGGCACGTACAATTAAAGATTTTTCAAGCTGAAAATCAAAAAAATCACTAAATCGGCATTTTTAATGGGATCGATGCAGTTTTTTGGTATGTTCTGCTCATATCTCTGCTCTTTAACGTACGAAAGTTTGGATGCTTCAGATTATTCGGTTTTTCAGTTATCGAATACGAAATTGTATTGCCTTACTCGAAATAGCGGAAAGCTTAATTCAACTACCTCATTCTGCTGATCAAAATACACGCTTCTGATCACACAAATGCATGGGTTTTGTACACGATCTAATATTTCGTAAAAGCAAGAATAAGGTATAATTTTTTCATGTATGAATTTGGGAAATGGGTCAAACGGCCCTTTTAGGAATTGA
>JAEQML010078761.1:0-12282 GCA_016904865.1 Pissodes strobi | reverse complement strand
CAACTTTAGGTATTGATCTGTTATTGAATTAAGACAAAAAAATATCAGTACATGGGAAGGCTAAAAAAATATAATATATTATAAAGATATTATTAAATTTCCTATTTTACGTTAAGCGAGAACGTAACATAAGCAGAATTTGCTGATTTTGGAAAATAGTTTAAAATTTTAGATATAAAAGCTAACTCTGTGAAATATATCACATTATAATTTTTATTATATATTTTAGACCAGATTGGTAACCGGCAAGTTCTTGCATTCTTCGTGCTCACGGGCTTCGTACTGTGCGGTATAGTAGAACAAAGCGCGTCCGTAGCTCTCAGAACAAATAGTACTTCAAGTTATTCGGCTGCCGAGTTTGCTGAATACGTCGAAAATACCAGCTACATTACCAGGTACTGTCAGCCACTGGAAGACAGCAACGATACTGAAAGAACTTATATTATTCATGTAGTCAGATCTATACCACATATTGAGGTAAGTTTGTGCTATTATTGAGTAATTATTTCACACCTAACAACTGTTAATGCCATTCAAAATTATCTGTTAATTATTGATGAGTGGAGACTTTCTTGCTTTCTCTCTCTGCAAATTGCCAATGCAGAAACCTTGCACCGAATTTCCGCTAACCCATCGTACTGATGGGAACATGATAAGCATAAGTCTGGTGCTCTCGTCAATGCATATATTGGTTCTTCCGTGCATGGCAAAGTTCTTCCGCTCTTGATACATAAATTGCTGTATCAATCGCAATCATTCAAAACTATCTACACTTTGGGCCAAATTAAATCTCCGCACTTTTCCATCGCTAATAACTTTTTATGTGTTGCACCGATTTGATTTATTTTCCGGAGGGATTGTAGACTGCTATGCTCTTGTGAGGCTGTTCCGTTTTAACCAAATAGTTTTAGACAAGACCGTACTTTTTCTAAAATGCTGCATTTAATCTCGTTGCAAAGAAATCTGCCTTGCTGAAATTTAAGCTGATAGGTTTTTTCGATAGCCAACTGCCGGAAATACACATGCATACGATATGGTAGATTTAAAATTAAAATTTTTCGATTATTGCATGCAGTAGGATACTAACTACATTTTTTTGCTATTAATGAGCATTTACTGCGTTTTATACAAGTAATTGTTTGACATCTCAACTTTATTAAATTTTTATTTTTTATTTTCTAATGCTGAAAAGAGAGAAAATATCCCATAGAATCAGATTCCATAAAATCTAATTAACTTTATTATGTTTTTTGTTAGGACGGCAGTACTGAGGAGGTTTGTGATCTCTACATATTTCAGCAGGACGGAGCGCCTGCCCATACATATCGGAAAATAGTAAGGTTTCTGCAAAAAAAATTTATCGATTTTTTTGAACCCAACAATTGGCCTCCAAACAGTCGAGAGCTCAATCCGGTCGACTATTGCGTATGGAACCGATTGAAAATATAGTATATTACATCCTCACCTTTGAAGCAATTCATCAACTAAAAGATCGGATTGAGGAATGTTGGACAGAATTTTCACAAGACCTAATTCCAAATGCAATGGAACAATTTCGCTCAATTTGAGTAAAACAGATTTCTTTTGCAGCCAGGCTAAATGCATTATTTTAGAAAAAGTGATGTAAGTCCGGTCTTGTCTAAAACTTTTTTATCAAAACTGTACAGTCTCACAAGAACATAGCAGCCACTAAACATCCAAAAATAAATTAAATCGGTGCAATGCATAAAAAGATATTATTAGCTATGAAAAAGTGTGGAACTTTAATTTGGCCTACAGTGGCGATGCCACACTCTCCCTTTCTTTATTTGTGTTTCTGATGAGTTAGTTTGCCGTAGAGCTTAATAAAAATAACTTAATACTTGAAATTCAGTGCATACATTTATAGAAAGATTAAGAAGTTACAAAAAGTGTATGTTTATTAGCAAAATGTCGGTCTGTTGCTTGTGTAAAGAATTAATACCATCGCGAAAAAAACAAGTTTATTGTCGTCAGTGCAAGGCACTAGCCCACTCCACCTGTGTTCATAAATCTGCCGATGTTGCCACACTTTTGGACGATATTCCTGGGCTTTCGTGGAAGTGTAAAGAATGCTTGGTAAACTGTGTCACTCTTAACCAAGAAAAAATTAGTCAGCTTATAAATATAAATTCTCTATCTTCAGCTTTAGCAACTTTAAATAAGACTGTGGAGGCATTACAAGAAAAACTTGCTTACTACTGTTCAGCAAAGTATTAACAGTAACATTGTTCCATGTAATCATGCCCTTGATAATTGTGCATCTTCTTCATTTTCTTGTCCAAATTGTAAAAAATTGAACAATGGGCAACAACGCAATAAAGTAGATATCAATCATGCTGCATGGTACGTTAGAAAGTGCACAGCTTATAGAAACGCATGCTCGCGGCTACGGGCAGGCATCTTGGAGCAATAGCAACCATCGTACCGAGGATTCCCACCTTCCAAGATAACACACGGTCAAGATTTTCAAATACCTAAACATTAAATCGAAATCGGTCTTAACAATTTATTATCAGAATTTGGGGGGTATGGGCACAAAAACGACTGAAATTCTTAACTCGACTTCGCATTCGAATTACGATATATTGGCATTTACGGAGACTTGGCTAAATAATGGCATTTATGATAATGAATTTATGGCTAGTAATATAATCTGTATAGGGCTGACAGATGCATTCCGGGTGTTTCCAGAGGCGGGGGAGTCCTCTTAGCAATAGACAAAATAGACAAAAACATAAGGTCTCAAAAATATACAATATAACAAAATCAAATTTTTAATTTGGGGTACATAGATATTCTAGTAGTGAAGGTGTTTTTGAAACATGTTTGTATATTTTTCATTAATTTTACATTCCACTTCCTGTAAGTTCTGATGATATTGAAAATATTTTTAACGTAATTGCATCTTTGAATTTCATTGAAGGCAAGAAAATGTGCATCCTGGGCTATTTTAATATCTCTTTTTATATACGTTATTTAGATTATGGCTTCGCCGACAATTGCTTAAATGCGTTTAATTCTCTTTTAGAGTTTACACAGTTATTTCCACACAACCAAATAAGAAACGAAAATGATCGGATTTTTGATTTGGTTCTATTCAGTAAATATAATTGCCGCGTTGAAAGAGCTATAGATACCTTAACTCCACGAAGTCCCGCATCATCCAGCTCTATTCATAACACTTAATAATGTAGAGAAGAATATTGATTTAGAGGACTCAATGTCATTTAACCTTGAAAGCAAATATAATTTCAAAAAATCCAACATTAATCTATTGTAGAATCTAATGCTTGACACAGACTGGTCCTTTTTAATGGATGAAGGCTCAGTTGATGTGGCCTGTAACTTATTCTATGGAAAGCTTTATGAGCTTTTTGATTTGTCTGTTCCTCGTCATAGGTCCCGCCCGCATTCTAATTATCCGCAATGGTTTACTCATAGTATTATTAAAGATATTAAAACCAAGTACAAGTGTCACCAGAAATATAAAAGCACTCAGAACATAGAGTATCTTGCACAATTTACATCACTGCGCACTAAAGTGAAACAGGACAGACACGGCTTATAAAGAGTTTGTGTGGAGTGCGGAAAATCAAATAAGTTCTAATCCGAAGCATTTCTGGTCTTTTGTAAATAGTAAAAAGATATCGAATGGTATTCCCCAAAACATGGTATTAAAGGGAGAAGAACTTAATAATCCGAATGATATTTTGAATGCTTTCTCCGTTTTTTTCCAGCAGTCATTCTCAATACCTGATTCATCACAAATATTCCATAGCGAGAAGCCATGCCCATTTGCTCAAAATGTAAAAATGGTCTACTTTACAGAAAAGGATGTTGAAACAGCAATAAAAAAACTAAAACCCAAACTGACTTCGGGTCCTGATCAGATACCTGCATTTTTTGTTCGCGATTGTTACCCTGTTCTTGTTAAGCCGTTGCTTCACTTGTTTAACTTGTGTCTAAAATTCAAGGTTTTTCCAGATATATGGAAAATATCTAGGGTTTGTCCCATATATAAGAAAGGAGAAAGATCGAATATTACAAATTATAGACCTGTTTCTATAATGAATAACTTTGCTAAAGTTTTTGAGATTGCGATCTATAATTGTGTATACCCAATGGTATCTGGGCAAATTATTCCTAACCAACATGGAATTATTAAAAAGCGTTCTACCGTATCCAATTTGTTAGTTACCCAGTGTATTGCGGACGCGATAGACCCAAACTAACCCAGTGTATTGCGGACGTGATAGATAACCAGGAGCAGATTGATGTTGTTTATACGGATTTCTCGAAGGCGTTTGATCGCCTTGACCATGCGATTCTACTCGAAAAACTTAATTGTTTTGGTTTTGATAACTTTTACTTACAATTTTTTTATTCTTACCTTTTTGGGAGAAAACAATATGTGGAATTGCGTGGTCATAGATCAGACGTATTTTCAGTTGGCTCAGCTGTACCTCAAGGCTCGGTGCTTGGGCCTTTGCTCTTTGACTTGTTTATTAATGATATTGGTGAGAGTCTGGATGTTGAGTTTTTGATGTATTGTGATGGTTTTAAGGTTTGGTGCACGGTAAAAACAATAGATGACTGTAAAATGATTCAAAAGAACTTGCAGGAGTTGCATCAATGGTGCTTAAAAAATCGATTAGACTTAAATATTAAAAAATGTCAAGTAATGACATATACAGCAAAAACGAAAAATCTTATAAAGTATAGTTATCACAATGATAATGTTATCTTGGAAAGGCCAACAAACTTTAAGGACCTTGGTGTTTTGTTTGACAGCAAACTGACATTTGTAGATCATATTGAATCGGTGGTTGCTAGAGCGTCTAAAATGTATGGTTTTCTGGTAAGGTGTACTAATGATTTTAATAACATAAATGCTATTAAAACTTTGTTTTTTACTTTTATTAGATCTCAGCTAGAATATGCCGCTATAATCTGGTCTCCAACACATCAACTTTATAAAGATTACTTGGAAAGTATTCAGAGAAAGTTTTTGAAATATTTGTATTTAAAGGATGAGGGTACTTATCCTGGGCAGGGCCCTCAAGATGACCTTTTAGCGAAATTTCAACTTTCTTCTTTGGAAACCAGGCGAAATAATTCAACTCAAATAATTTTGCATAATGTTTTGAATAACAAAATAGATTGTTCTGAAATGTTGAGTCGATTGTCTTTTCTTGTACCTAGGGGAGGGTCTCGTCAAAACTGCACATTTTATCTTCCTAATGCACGCACTATTACTATGAAAAGTTCTCCACTTTATAAAATGAGTGCCATTTGCAACAATCTAAACTAAACCTTGATTATATTCATATCACGCTAAACACATTAAGGAAGGAATTATTGAAAGTGTAAAGATTGGCTTTTTGGATATTGTTAAGCATAAAGCTGATATCTACCTATATATGGTTTTTGTTGCAATTTTTTTTTCTTTAACTGTAGGCAACTATTTGTATTTGTTCAATTTTTTGTATTCTTGTTTTGTTATTATTTTTTTTTTCATTTAACATAGTCTCACTATCACTTATATTGTTTCTTTTTTTCGTTTGTTTCTTTTAATTAAGTATTTTGATTGTTTTTTTTTTATCTATACTGTTATTGGGCTTAGCCTGTTGTATGGATTATAGTAAATAAATAAATAAAAAAATAAATGAATTTGTAAGACTCTGGAACTAAAAATCTGAATTACGCACACCGACAAGAAGAGAGAGCTTTGCTCCTGCTTTGCAGGAATAAAGTCTTTGTCTTGCTTACTGAGTAGGTTACAGTGTCCCGTTAATATATCCTAGATGGATTTCCAAGGTTGTTTAACCCTTTTTACCAACCAGGTTATTTTTACTTTATTCAGCCCTGCAATCAACTCATTGATTTTTTTCTCCGGTGAAATAATTTATCTAGCTTCGATTCATGAAGCGATATGTTGAATCGTTGGAACCCTTTTGTATGTAAGCACAGGATAGACCATTTGTTTCAATGTTAGGAGGAAAACTTTTTGACCCTGTCACTATTCAGTTCGGCAATTAAAATCTTGGCTTGCGGTTCTGCCCTAAAGCAAGCTCTTTGTTTTTCAAGAGTGTTAAGGTTCTCTGATATATCTCAAAATCTAGCATTGTACCGTCTGACACTGTCAGAATAAAGTTTTTACGGTCAACAGGTCTCGTCTTATTTTTGTCGAACTGCCGCATTGGGCAACGTCCCAAAAATGAGACCATTTGTTCATCAATTACTGACATCCCTCATTTGGTCTGACAATTTCTTTACATCTCATTCTCACTCGATCAAACATCGGTTGAATCTTCCAAAAGTGGTTTTGTTTGTTAACATCTTCGGATACTGAAAGGTTATCTACTATATGAAAATTGATCCGAAGTTTATAGTACCAGTCCAGGTTGATTACATTGCATCGCATCGGTGCTGATATCTTATGCTCCGGAAAAGATAAATTCCAGGAAATTTAAAACAACCCATGATAGCATGCATGCCAAAAAATTGTCTAAGTTCTTCTAGAGTAATATGATATCTAGAAATGAGTTCTGCTCCAACTTCGAAAAAAATCTTCATTAACATATTTGTTGAAGTAACGCCAAAGACTCAAAACTTTGGCTATGTTGTCATTTATAATATTATTGCAAATGTGATTTCCTTCAAATTGCATGTTAATCCATTTTAATCAGATGAAGATGCTTTTTCTGTCATTCGACTGACCTTCGCTGCTACTTTCTTCAGATTGTCCATCATCCGAGTTTTCAAAATCAACTATTGGACGCCCAAACATTTCATCATCTTCATCACTATCAATCTCCAAATCGAACCCAAGTCTGTCAACTCATAGACTCTGTATGTTTGTCAACTCATAGACTCTGTATGGATCGACAGAAAGCTCGTTCAACTTGATATTTTGCTTAGATTCTGCATCGAAAACCCATAGAACTATGCATATTTTAAACAATTCAGCATGCAAAACTTCATTTAAGTATATTTTAACTGATACTGTTTCCCACTAATTACAACCTACAAATATTCAAGAACCGTGTTAATCAACATCTTCGCACACACACCGCTCGTCGAGCGCCATAGGATCTACCTTTAGTGTGTGTGCCACTGCCATAAAAAAAAAAAAAAACTTACGATACTTACTTATTGATTGGCAAAAATGTCGCCAAACATAAACTGTTCGTTTTAAGCACTGCATCAATGCATTGACCTGTTTGTCTCTGGTGAAACATCCACTTTTGACTCAGGAGTGGATGTAGCACATATGTGTCGCTTGGGAGCAAACAAAGTAAACGCAATTTTAAGCTTTATATAGCTCATAAATAAGACTCCCACGATTGTGACCGTGTGGAGCCTAAGGGTTAATACCACATACATAAATAATATCTCGGATTCAACATGTTTATTAAACTGTCATTTTTAGATACCGATGACCAGAACAGACGAAACAGAAGGGGTACTACGCCAGGCATTCATGTGGGGTACGCTGTTATCGCCACTAGCCGCTAGTAGGATAGCTGCTAGAGTAGGTGCTGAGAGACTCTATGGAGTAGGCGTTTTAGGAACTGGGGTAGTAGCGGTATTAGTTCCTGCTAGTTGGTTGACTGCTGGACATGTTTGCGTGCGGATCGTCCAAGGCATATTTATGGTATGAAAATTTATTAAGTCAATAAGAGCATATTCAAATGTCTCTATTGCAACGCCTAGTATAAATTAAATTTAGTTTCTATTTCTCTGTATTATGACAATTAAATTTAATGGATAATACAGTCCACCTGTAATTCAGCACGTAATCTTCTCCGATCTTCTTTTTTTGAATCACCTTGGAACTGGCAATCTAAAGGTGTTTTTGTAGATGTCAGAATCAATAAATGGTCTTTTGCACCAAATTTATAAATGCAAATAGAAGCTTGATTATTGAATTAATGGAAAAAGAGCTCCAATTTTATTACAAAGGAAGATCTGAATTTTAATTTAGTTTGTTAATATTCTTTAAAATAACAATTTTTTTTATTTTGTAAATTGTTTAATTGTGCATAATTTAATTAAACCTTTTATATTGCAGGGTGCTACTTGGCCAGCTGCTCACATGCTTGCTGTAACGTGGATAAAACCTAAAAATCTTAGTGCATTTGTGTCTCTTTATTCTGGTAATTTTTTATTTAACTTAATTTAGGGGGAACCATGGCTATTTATTAAATTCTGAGTTTTAAAATTACGAATTAATATGCCTGGAAAATTTTGCTTCAGATTCATGAACCGAAAGTTCGAAAAACCTAATCAGGTAGTAGTCACGATAATACAACATCGTGCAATATTCAGAGAAAAATTTCATGATATTTGTGGTCTAAGTCATTTGTGAGATACGACTTTTCTCAAGACGTTTTTGTTATTTTTTTTTATTATTGTTTCTGATTTAGGACAAAATGGTTTCTTTATTAAAAGTTCCATAGAGAAAATAAAAAATAACTTCGTGATAGGCATTGAAACAAACTTATTACCAAACACTTGTATATAGGTAATCCATTTTTTATATACTCTGTTAAGTGAACTTGAACTTCCGCTTCATCTTCGGTCGAGTCAACACGCGTTGTGTATCGGCTCCTTTGTCGCCATTGTGTGAACACGTGGCAAACGTTCAGTGACTGTTGTTTCTCCCCCAGGAAGAATCGGGTGTCTCAACCAGAAAAAAATCTCCATTCACGCCGGCATCCTGGCCGGGGGTAACCGGATGTTCCCGTCTGTGCTTGCAAAGATTCGGCTTACAGCCACAATTGTAGATGTATTTGTGAGAGTCGGAGCCTTCAAGAGAGCGATGCTAGACACCTTGAAGGGTCTATAAATATAGTGCTACTGATCCAATAAGGGTCTAACCTATCTGGAAGGGTTGCCCCAGCTCTATCTAAGCACGGACGGACTCGGCTGAGGCTTTACTGGCCGGATGCATATGCGCGAAACCCACTAACAGTAACCCCCCCCCCCCCTTAACTTTCAACCTGCTGACCAAATTTATTAAAAAATAAAAACTGAGTTAATATGGTGTGTATGCGGATTGACATATGGTACTTGCCATACAACTTGCTTACGAATATCAAACAGGCAGAAAATCTATCACATAAATTATGTATTAAAGACATAGGTACTGACTGACAATGTCTTTTACAGACAATTGCATGATTCTTTAAAATATTGCAGCGTAAGTGGAAACCTTAAACATAAATACACATTCACATAATAATGTATCGCTAAATGTCTTAATAGATTTGAATATATTTTTTTTATTTAGGAAGTTTAGGGATTTTCCGTACTTTTGGTTTGTCATAAACTTTATGAAATTAAATATTTAGTCGCTAACTAGGTACGCTTCCTGAAAATATAAGGTTCTGCGCCGAAACGTCTGTCGTGATGAAAAAATTAAGTTTTTTTTTATTTTAATTTTCTTTTCCAATCCAACTTTATGTCGTTATAAACTATTTTCCACTTTACACTATTTAATAGTTTTCGAATCATTCTGAATTATTTTTATTAAAATTTTAGCTGTAAACTTAGGATATTCTGTAGTGGGCATATTGGGAACAATAGTGGTAAGAAAATTCGGACGAGACTGGTTGAGCTATGTAATATCGATAATATCAGGAGTGTGGTACTTCCTATGGTGGAGATTCGTAGAGGAGTCCTTAAATCCAAATAGACCAAAAAGAGATGTAAGTTTTTTGTAATTAATCAATGCAATTCCATGGTTTTATACATGTAACTTAGGAACTGCCGCTCACTGGTCAACATTAATATGGCTTATAAGTATTTGAAGCTATCGTCCCTATGTGTGTGGTCGAGGACCGAACATTCGACAAGATTCTAGATTAATGACTCAATTGAACCATAAATTTTGATATGTCAATATAAAGACTAATGCTTAGTGATTGATACAATAGTCTGGCCTCTGACACAAAGTTTGAAAAAAATTCATTTTGCCATATTTTCAAATGAAGTACTTTATTTCTGAGAGGAAAATTTCCACAAATGAGGGATGCTAAAGAAAAAAATATTTATTGGCCCACAAATTCCCCAGCTTCTCAAGAGTTAAAGCTTCCTTTAGGGTCTACAGGAACTTCCTGAAAAATCAAAAACGTAAGATCTATTGTGAGCTACTAAAAAACATTTAAACTAATAATTAATTATCACCCTGTCCTAAGTTTGAACTTGAACTTGGAAAATATTATATAAACATTCAAGTTAATTTATAAACAACGAGACCGAACGGCGCAGGCAATTATGAACCTTAAAGTTGCAATGGTTAGCAGATTTAATGATATAAATAGTCAAGCAGTCCATGCATCAGTTCGGCAGGGTTTTGTCTCTCACTTTCTCACTTATTGCGCTCCCACCTACTGCAGTTCACAGGAACGTGGTAGGGTTTCTAACCATATCCTTATCTCCAAACCCAACTCGGGAAGTTCAGTTCACAGGAACTCACTTCTTGGGGGATACCCGCCTTAAAAGTACTAAAGTCGAATCTTCGATGGATCTGTCACAATTCTAAGTAAAGTGATATTTAAAGTTAAATAGTCACAGTGCCTTAAAGTGCTGAGTGAAATTGAGATAAGCTAAGAACCTTGAATACTTTTCTCGTGAAATAACCGAACCTAACCATAAATTAAAACACAACACATGTAACAAGCTACGATTTCATATTATACAAAAACCTGGTTTCTGACGGAATGGCGAAGGATCAAAATAAAAATTTACGAGGTCAACTAGAGTCGACTAAAATTGATCTATTTCTGGAGGGAAAAGAATCAAACATAATATTATTTATTAAAGTAGACTACAAAAATTAGATAATCACCACAGTAGGACTAGTATTGGAAAAGCATGGAACCCAATCCATTAAACTAGGTATTCTAAAGCAAATAGTTCATATTTATGTCTTGATATATCAAATGCACATGCTTTCTTTTGAACGAATTAACTTTACACACACGATATATTGTTGCAGCTGGAACCACAAAGCTTCGTTGTATATTGGTACTTTCCCCTGGGTTTTGTCCTATTATGCTGTCTTTCTAAATGGAGAAAGAAACCCTTCTTCTAATCAGTTGGCTTGTTTTCATTATTTCAGTTCGATAATACACCTTGATCTCCATCCACTGTTTTCGACCTTCCTAATTATGGTTTTTAATTGCTGATTCGAGGTATTTTGGAATCAAGGATATATTTTCGCCTTTCTTGGAGGGTTATGTCTAAAATAAAACAACAGTGATAGATTGTTTACAGATTAGCCGAGTAATTGGAGTTTGGACTATAATGCATGCCGAGTTATATTTTAAGGTTATTTAGGGATATCTAACACTGTAATTATAACTTACTTTTTGTATACTTGATGGTCATTCTGTGGTAATTTTCTCGTTGATTTATACTTGATAATATATTGTTTTGCTTAGGTGATTACGAAATATTTTCATTTTGGGAATGAAACATTGACGTTTGTTAGAAATATGTCATGTCACTCCGGTTTTAAACCATAGACTACACCACCGGTGGAAAGCGCATCGGATCCCTCCGTCGATATCGACTCGAGAACCACTCTAATTCGCGTTGCATTTATTGTAGGATTTAGCTATCATACGCTTGAATTTGCTGATTATATTGGAAGGTATCAATGTTTAGCCCTCTACGCTTGCATATTGATGCAGTATTACACGGACTCTCCATTATTAAAGTTCGATAATATTTCAGCTCGGAGTAGATTCTACCCACGCAAGGGAAATTGGTCTATGTTTCACTTAGTCTGTGGAGGATAATTTTGGCGGTATAAGTGACAGCTTTCTGGACAAGCGCGTGGTCTTCACGGTCGACACGGTTGCCAAGTTAATGCCTTGTTTGGCATAATGCTATTAGTGGCGCGTGATGATTGTAATTTTTGACTGCCGCATAACGCGTGGGTTATATATTCCCACCAAGCATACAAAAGTAGATTCTAACTGATTTAAATCATTTCGATAATGAGTCGCTTTAGCGCTTGTTTTGGCGAATCCGGTAGTATGACATCATAACTTTCTAGTACTTTGTCACAAATAGGGACGCTTCTGGCAACATAGTATGTTGGGCCGGCGCGATGTTGATTCTGCTAGCCTCGTCATTTCGGAGCAAGCCAATTTAGTCTTTATGTGATCTTGAAGGAACCAGTAGGTTTCAGTGCCGAGCTCTCGAAATTGGGAATTTTCGTTGAGATACTGATATTTAGTGTGAAAT
>JAEQML010078758.1:0-12283 GCA_016904865.1 Pissodes strobi | reverse complement strand
GAGTTGGGTTTTATTTAAGAGCACTCAAATATTTTACTAATTTTTTTTAACTGACTATTTAGACACTTGTCTTTCTCAGAACTCTGACAAACTTCTTGATTTGACTTTACTACGGTGGTTGTGAAATCCCTGGTTCTAGCAGTCGTCAGATGACTAACCGGTGCCAGGTTTGGTATGGAATAAAGAAGTAGAACCTAAAGCAGCTGTATAGCTAACTTTAAGAGCGGATAGAACCCGAAGGCAGCTGTATAGCTAACCTGGGAGCTGGTTGTGGTGAGAATAAAGTCTGAAGAACTGAGGGTTCGGTAGCGTATTTATATTAAAAAAGTGATGATCATTGCATGCATAATGTTCAAAATCGCTCCCGTTGATTGCTAGCGTTGTTTATAGTTTGCCTTTAATGTTTATATAACTATCTCCAAGTTCAAGTTCAAACTTAGGACAGGGTGATATTTCTTTAGTGGCTTATGCAATTTAGTAGATTACACGTTCCCCCGCCCTGTAAAATGTTTGTCCCCAACATTCACATGACCTCTATCGCTCATAAAATAAAGACCTCGATTCGAAATTACTTGTCGCATAATACTATGTAATATTACAGCTTATACAATATAAAATTCCTTCAGTGGTCTTGTCACTTTCTGGATCCAGGCTGATCCTTAGTAACCCCCTCTAGCCTCCACTGTAGTCTATATGTCTTATCATTGACATACCATTAAACTCTTTGAGGGTATCACACGTGAGAGCCTGTTGGAGAGACTAGTATGGACATCCACTGGTGCTTGGTACATGAAATAAAGAAGAAACATATTTTTATAAATTGTCTTAGAAATCTTATCACTCTAATTCTAGATTAACAGAGAACAAGTATAATGTAGAATTCCATACTAAGTATTTTGCATATTTGAAATGTCTATACTTTACCGTTGACTGGCCAATAGACGCCTATTTGTCAATCCTCGTTTAGACACAATTTATCAACTCTTTATAAAATACTGATATTTGTATTGTAATGATATCCTGCTTGCATTGACTAATTCAGCCTGCATGGGATGCGTCCACCCCATGAAAATTGATCTTTGGATTACCATCTTTATCATAATCATAATATCATCATTTTATAAGTTGTCTCAGTAATATTTTCAATTCTAGAAAATAGTTTACATGATTTATTTCTTTCTAGAATCATACGAGCTGTCTTTATATTATTTAGTCATAGTTCACTATATCTTAAATATAGACTTTTATCAACTTATTTATGTATAAATACGGGCCTGTCTTCTAACATTTACTAGTTGCATTTTATGTCTCTTATTATAAAATTATAGCAGTTTATTTGACTCAGTTATACTTGTTGACTTATAAAAAAAATCTGCCGACTTTTTATTGTTTTACTTAATAAAAGAAAATTATACGTTGCTCTTTAGCTGTTTGGCTTTGTGGGTGATAGATGGCGGTCGGATACGCCATCTTTTCTTACAGGTTCCTTGGTGGCTCTCGTTTGTGTGTCTAATTGATTGTTGGTCTTGCTTGCCCTCTGATTGGCTTTCGATCCGGTAGGTGGTGTCCTTTGTGCAATTTTCTTACAGTGGCTTTAAACTGTAAATTTTCTGAACTGTTGGATTGGCTGTTGACGGATGGCTCTCCTGGCGGATTGCTTCTGTGTGTTCCATGGTAAATTGCCTTGTTTAGGGGATTGCGTTGTCTACTTGACAGATGGTGGTCGTGTCATGGTGGGTTCCTTTTCTTGATCCTTTAAAGGTGTGGCGAAATCGCGAAATGGCGGCGAATTGTTTTTATTGATTCTCCGTGTATTGCCATTAGATGAGCTAAACAATACAATAAATTAAAAGTGTCATGAATATTGAGTATGTGGCGATAATTATACTGTGAAATATGCATTTTTTTGGTCGACTTGTGCCTGCAGACTTGCACATTGACCTGTAATATGACATCCGTACGAGAAATTGACAATCTTAGACACTTAATCATATATGAGCTGGCTCGATTTGATCTGGATTATCCCCAAGGTTAGTATTTTTCAATACTCTACTAGATTATTTAACTTGTTGTCCACTGCTATTGAACTTTCTTCAGTATATTAAAATTTCTTAAACTTCTATGTTTTCTAGGCAACCGTAGTCGAAGAATGAGGAAAACTTCTACCACTGCTTGGCTGAGTCCTCTGTAGGTTGGAATGAGTCCGACGGGTCCTGGATTGTGGCTAATGCAGTATATTATCAAGGTAAAGTTATATATACATTATTTACAATCTCTCACTGCTTTTCTATACACTTTTCTCTTTGTGGTATTGCTTTTATATTTATTTTATTATACGTTTCTTATATTTACTTCCCATGTCTACATTTCTCCATTATTTCACCTTATGTATGCTTTACATACACAACTTTTGCTTATAAATTTCCTCACTATGTAATGCTTCTTATCTCATAAACATCTTCTTCTATATTTCTTCAACCTATGTATGCTTCTTCTATATTCTTTATAAACATTTCTTTCTTCTTCGTCATTCTTCATGCTTTATATAAATATTTCTTGTTACGTAACATTTCACCTGGGAACTTTGCCCTTGAGCTTCTCTGGTACCAAAATATTTACTCGACTTTTTTGTACGTCAGCCAGCTATACTTCAGTCTGAAGCTTAGGAAAGTTGAGCATATAACTTTCCGATGCCTAAATTCTTGGCTGTGACGTTCTCTTTTAGATAATCCGTCGTTGCAGTCTTATTTGGGCCGGAGAACAATTTACTCTATATACTTCCTCGCATACACACGTATTCCTCCTGCATATCCTCTCAATACACAGTTTTAATGGCAACTCAGTTTTTCCTGCTTTTCTCGATAACGATAATCATGCAACTGATCCATTTACTTGTGCTCTACTATATATATCTTCACATTTGCTTCACCTATTTATTTTGCATAATAGTTCACTAATCTTCTAACTAATATTCACTTAACACAACTTATTCTAGCTTCTTGTTTCTTCATAACTCCTTCTATGTACTATGCTATGTGTATTGTCTATTTATATATAGTCTCTTAACCTCCTAAGTGTTTGTATCTATATATGTCTTATTAACACTTGGGTATATATTATGCTTATTTATGTTTCACTACATACAACTTTTATTTACATTGAGACTTTGCTCCCACCTAATTTTTGTGTTTGCTTATTTCTTCTTTTGTTTCTTACTTTACTTAAGTACTTGTTCCATATATAATTTTAATTTTCCTTATCCTTGCCATCTTCACTTGTTTCTCCTGCTTCTTGCTCCATCGATGCCGTTATTTTATCTTATACAAATCTGTTGTATTGCACCATTTTAATATCTCACTGATTTCTTATGAATCAGCTGCTAATTTATTTTTGTATCTTTCTCCTTGCAGATACAGACCCCGTCATTGGTTGCACCATGCGTTTCTATCCCTGACCTTTCTCAACTAGCGGCGGCGCTTGGATTCAAGGACCTTGCTGCTTTTAGCGTCCGCCGCCAGATGGCGACTTGTATTCTATATATATTTAATTGTATAAATTATATGACGCGCTGCCCGCGTGATTTAAAATTGCCTTATATTGTAAATTAAAAAGTTTTATTAGTTTTATTTGACCAACAACACTGCGCGAAAGATTACAGGCGCATGATTTGAATTGTTCAATTATAATTTAATTGTTTTCCTTGACCTATCATTTTTCTAATATAAATTACGGCACGCCTCTACTACGTGGTTCTAAGATCAATGACGTCGTCTATTACGAAACGACTTAATGATAAAATGTTCACGATGTCTCCTGATCAGTTATGTAATGAGATGGCGATTTGTACCTGAGTACTAGGTCGCGCATGATTTGAGAGCGAGAGGTACTGTTTATAGGTCTTTGTTTACTGTCTTATAGTTATAGTTTTTCTTAAGAGTTGGGTTTTATTTCAGAGCACTAAAATATTTCCCTAAACTTTTTAACTGACTATTTAGACACTTGTCTTTCTCAGAACTCTGACAAACTTCTTGATTTGACTTTACTACGGTGGTTGTGAAACCCCTGGTCCTAGCAGTCGTCAAATGACTAACCGGTGCCAGGTTTGGTGTGGAATAAAGAGAATAACTGAGGGCAGGTAGCGTATTTATATTAAAAAAGTGATGATCATTGCATGCATAATGTTCAAAATGCTCGCATTGTTGATAGTTTGCCTTTAATGTTTATATAACAATCTCCAAGTTCAAGTTCAAACTTAAGACAGGGTGATATTTCTTTAGTATCTTATGCAATTTAGTAGATTACAATATTTTATTTAAAGCATATCGATGCGTATAGTTTTTTCTGGTAAGTAAGCAGATTTATTTGCCTGACATCTCATTTAAAAAGATTTAAACATGGGAAAATGAGCTGTAATCGCAGAGTTTGAATGATTTATTAAGCAGCGGTTTCTACGGATTTTATGGGCGATTTCGAGGCTAAATTTCACTTAAAAAAATATTTGTATTTTCAATTGTTGATGTTTTCACTTCCGTCGTGTTGTCTTAAACACACACCGTTTTTATGTATTTCTACAAATAATAATAAAACATTTGCGAGCTTCCATGTTTCAACAATGATATTACACATTATAAGACATGATCGTTAAACTTCATGCCTTTGCCACTGGCCCGCACGATCGTTCACCACCTCTCCATCCATCAGCTCCAGCTTCCCAAAATAAACCAAGGAATGCTTGTGAAATGTTATATATTTACTTAGAAAATATTATGGATGCCATTTAAATAGATTTATTTTTTTAGGCATCAATATCCTGAAAAATTTGAGGATCTGACCAAAAACGCCAAGCTAAATTTTCTGCAGCAACGAGAAGCTGAAAACCCAGGACATTACGAGTATTTGATGAAGGTAATATTTGATATGGGTGCCAAAGCTGTACGAGGAAGTCAAAAAGCGCAGGAAGCACATCGAAGATTTGAAGCAGCTTTTCCTGCTTTTTGGAACGAGAAAAAAGAAAATCCTGAAAAACATATAATTGCCATCAGTCATGGAGATTGCCATCCGAATAACATTTTGTTTAAATATGATGTAGGTGAAATTGCCCTTGCACTTCAAAATTCAGTTCATATAGGTGTATCTAAATAGCGCATGCACAAAAAAGTGTTGAACACTGGGATACAGCCACTTGTGCGAAAATATATAATGTTTTAGAGCATTTAGCGTGTAACGCAATAATGCCAAGAAAAAGATCCCACATCAATAACTAATAATAGCTGGTTAAGTTTCCCGAAAGCTTCTTTTGTTTAGTCTAGATTATAATAGAAGATATGTTTTTGCAAAATAAGTGATATTCACATATTAAACAGAGGAAAAAGCAAATACTTAATATTAAGAGTGCTTCAGGAACTTGAACCACAATATTATTTCGAGAGCATGCATGTCAACAAAGTCAACTAAACTTTAGGTTTTCACTTCAATAGTCTCGTAGTTTCTTAATTTTATAAAATATATAATTTGCACACTTGTACAGGTCATGCAAAATAGGAAGAACCCTAAAGCCTAGTTCTCAGAGCTTCGACTGCCGCCCGCGACAATCCCCACTCCTTGCCTTTTTAATGTCGAGGGACAGCTGTCACGTCACGATGATGTCAACCATCTGTCATTTTACACAATATCCCCAATGAAAATTAAGTGAAGTTGATTCAAACCAACTACAGCGACAACAAACTGGCGACATTGTGGAGGGGGTTAGGGTTTCTGAGGTTCCTTGTCTCCTATTGGCCAGAGAGAGTGTAGCTGGCGACAGTCGAAGCTCTGAGAACTAGGCTTAAGATGCGTAGATGAAAGAAAAGGAGAGTCAGTGTACGACAGAGATAGCGAAGAGCAACCTTTAGTAAAGTACACTCCGCGTAGAAAATAACAGCGAAACTGGATTCATATACGGTCGCTGGGATAGGTACTAGTCCTGTTTACCTGTGTGATATTTATGTAATAATTATGGTTGGGATAATAATAAGCCAAGTCAGCAATAAAATTAGATGTGGGTTGCGCATATTTAATAAGCATTTATTACTTCGCATCATTTAAAGAAAATAATTTTATTGGCAGCACTATTAGTGCTTGAGTTTTTGACTTTCCTATAAGAAACAGAGTTATTTAGATTTTTTAGTGTAAAGGGGATGAGGACAACCATGACAGCAAACTGACAATGTGTGCTTTTGAAGTAATCGACCTTATCTTATTTTGTAATTGTTAAAGGTACTTGCGGACACCTGTCTTCATTAAATGCCGTATTATTTCGCTTTCTGTTGATTTTCCTTAATGTAGTAGGATTCGTTTTTTAATTAATTTCTTTTCGTGACTAACATTTCAGGAATCGTGTCAATTGTCGTCTTGCTTTGATATTTGGCTTTGTGCCTACCGCAGAAGGCGCATTTTGATGATACTATCGGCCTGCCAGCTCGAATGACGCGTTCCCAACGCCTTATTACCAAAAAAATATTTATAAATATTAATTTTTAGGAGCACATGTTGTTGATTACCATTAAATATTACTGGTAATGTATAGAGCATGTCACCAGTGTCATATAGAGACATAGTTGAATAAAAAGAAATCACAAAATATGGTTTTGATCTCAGATCAACAGGTTGCCCGGAAAACCTGGCAAGAATTTTTAGTAGCTATGTCGAATATGCCTGCGAGTTGGGCGGAGCGGGTATTTATTTAAGTTAAACATGATTTTTCAAGACGACATCTTGGACAATTCTTCCATGTGTTGACGGAAAAGACCTATGTAGGTATGACATGCAGCATGTAACTCCTAAGGAATTGGCTAATTTAAACTTTGGGCTGTAACATCCTGAGGAGTTTGCACGTAACCATTTTTATCTTCTCCACCACTAGAAGTCGAACAAGAAACACTCTTAAATATGGGTGATTATGACTAGCAGTGTGTGGTGTCGCGGTAGCAGCTCTTGAAATAGATTTGTGGGGATCTTCTACCGGACCCATTTTTGAGTCTTAGGCTGTAGCATTGTTTTTACCGTTAGTATATTATTTGCTTGGTGTCTAGACTCACTCCACAACTGGAATTTTGTCGCAGAGGTAAATAAACCTTGAACAGGGTTGTCCTGCGGCTCAATATTGGAGTCCATTGATGAATTTAGCTGATCGAACCATGAAGTCTACACAATCGAATTTTGTTTGTATGTTTTAATTACTGGTTAATTATTAAGGCCATTATTTACTTGCACACATGTTATTAACACAGGCGTTTAGGGATATTGGTATTATTTTACTAACGTGACATATTATAAGGCGGAGAAAAATAATTGCGAAAATGCCACCCTCTCTAATTTTTTTAAACTTTTTACACTTGCAACACATGTTTTTCTTCTTGAAGTCAAAAGTAAGGATTTAAATTAAAAAGAAAACAAACCAAGCCCCGGAGAGTCGTATTGCAAATGCCCGGCCCCGGTCGTTAGAGCGCCACCAGTTCTGTCCAACTAAACTGAAAAAGCTTCGCTGGTGTTGTGCAGGGTGGCAAGGCTGGCTTATTGAATTAAAGGAGCTCAAGCTTAACTTAACAAGAAAATAAGAAAACACAATCTAAAATTTAAGGAACAATATATTTGCTACTAAGTTCTTTTCTTTTTTTATAAACACAGCAACAATACTACAGTAAAATTTGCAATTTTAAAGACAAAAGAATGTCAAATGACTATTATATTTAGCTAATAATTGGTACAATATGGTGATTGTACGGAGACCAATTCTGTCTGTTGTTAATACTTACTCGGTACTGTATGCCTTACAACTAAATGCACTAAACAGTACAAACCGAAGTGATCACTTTGATGTTAACTGAACTAATTACCTATATGTATGCGTGCGCTAGTAGCTGCATCGATTATAAATATAGCAATAATAATATGTAGCAATGAACGGCCGCAATAATTAAATCAAATGACTCGATAAATTAATAAAACAATAAAATAATTGAAAACTATCTTATAGCTCGACTGTCAATGCTTAATTTGTATTAAAAAAAGAGAAAATTAAGAGCGGTTATATTACTCGATAAATGAATGAAAAGAAAACGATCATTAAAACTGTCTTAAAGCCTGTCAATGCTTGATTTATATTAAAAAGAGAGAAATTAAGAATGATTACGTCAATCGGTCCGAAAAATAAATGAATAATGGAACTCGGCTCTTTTAAGGCACCATCTATAGTGCAAAAAAAAATAAAAAAAAACACAAGAGATAATAACTAATACAAATGCTTCAGTACAATACCACTCTGGCGCCGGGCACCTGTTGGTACCGCTAGGGCATTGGCCCTGAGGATAAAACTAGTAGAAGACTCGCCAATTCAATTGGCTCTAGTGTACCCTGGACATAGAAGTAGCCCGGAAATTGAACTGTGACCCGCTAATTAAAGTTGTGGCTCTGTAATTGGACTGTGTCCCGCTAATTGATGTATTAGCCTGGTATTTGAAAGTTGTAGGCCTGGTAGAAACACCTGCTAGTAAAACCCTGAAATAACCCAGTACGCATTAGACAAAGCCCCCTTACTTTAATTTCCCCCCTTGCATAAATATATTTTCTTTATATAACAAATCCCCCAAATTCAGATTTGATAAAATGGAGTAGATAAGGTAACGCATGGGACGCAAAGCAAATGGTGGACGATGCTCGAAAAAAGGATAACGCAGATAAAGCAATTAAATCGTTCATTCAGGCAAAAAAACTGTAGCAATAATTACCTCGTTATTGTGTGAGGGTACGGGAGATTCGACGGTCTCGGTCTTATTCGACGAACTTGAAAGTCTCTAGAAATAAGGGAAGAAACATTAGGGTCATGGCGTCGTCTGCGTGCTTCACAAGGGAAGAAAAAAATAATTTCAGATGCTTAGCTAGTAATGCAGCAGTCAGATCCCGATAAATCGGTCGTGTCAAAATACAAAGAGCAACCACAATATATCCCCAGTGAATGGGTAGAATTAAATCACAATATTAAGGGTTAATCTCTAAGACTGCACTCACAGCAAATCTTTTCCTCGCCTTGAAAGGTACGTTTTGAAGAACTCTCTATTCGTTTCCGTCAATTTGCATTTCTCCTTCTACGAGATCAAACGCTACGTCAAATCAGCAAGTATATGTGCTGAAACATGCCGAGTGGTTCGATACAAGGAATAATTCTAAGATAATAAACGACTTAGTTCTCGTTTATTCGGATGGCAAAACGACTAATGCACCGAAATTAAATGGTTCAAGAAATACTAGGGAATATTCCCCAACAAAACGGTAACATTTTTTGAAAAAAATAAATCGACAGCTGCAATTATAAGAAATAGTACATTCCTATTAACTAACAACCGAAGGTTACAAAAAATGCAGCATGTCGGGTGGAAAAATAAATATATGAAGCAGAGGTCCCAAAACGATCTAACGATCTCAGAAATGATCGGCCGGTGACTGGAGTCCGGCAACTAGGGGTTCCAAAAAGTTATGAAATATTCAAACCGAAAATAAAATATGAATTTGACGAGTCCAATCAAACGTAAAAACGGGTTTTACTAATAAAATTCTTAAAAATATAAATCAGTTCCCTGGCCGTTCTACGGTAATGTAATAAATCAAGCTAAGTTCTACTAGTAACATAATATCCTATTTTAGTGACTTGATCAAATCTAAGCGAACTCTAGGTTGCTTATCAACTAAAATAAATATAATCACAAAGTGTTGTAAAAGCTAATACAAATATATCGCTAACCTATATTTAGAATAGAGTAAATTTAAATTAATAAATGCGGCCATTTCAGCAATTGTCAGCAAATCGAATCAATAAATTTAGAATTAATATACCAATGAGTGCAAAATACAGCATTTTTTTGCTAAATGCGGCGTATAAAATGAAATTTAAAAATATTTGACACTGGCAAAATCGGACTGTTACAACTATCTAATTGACCCCCATGTAATATGAGAATATCACATATCTCCTATTACAATCTATACACAAAAGCTTTAGAGATCCAAAAGCGCATTCAAAATAGAGATTTTTTTTAAAACGTTGCAAACGGAAAATGTGGGTAAAAAGTTTTCCGCGGATCTTTTGTGAAGATCTAGTAAAAACTAGCCTGAAAATTTATTAAAAATCCAAGAATTTGAAATGATTGTGAGAAAGTTATCTTTTAAAGGGAATGTACATGATGTTTGTAAAATGGCTTTCTTTACACAGAGGGCCCTTTAAAAATTTCAAAAAACAGCCCTTCATTTTTTTAAAGCATACCTTGAAATTTTCTTTCTTTTATTTTTTGAAAAATCTGGAAAACTACCTACGACACTGGCTTTGATAAAGGAAGACATAAGTTACAATCTAGAAAATAATCACCAATCGAAAATGGTAAAGCTTCAAAGTTGCAACAAAAATTAGGTGCGCCACTTTTTAGGGCACTAAGTGTATTAGGCAGAATATAAAAATGCTAATATTTTTTAGGATGACGAACTTACATCAAAGCCCAATAAAGTATGTTTTATTGACTGGCAATTATCAACTACAGAATCGCCAATACATGATTTAAGTTTTATGTTGTACGCGTGCGCCAGCAAAGAAGTTTTACAGCGTTCCGAGGAATTATTCAAAATATATCACGATGCTATAACACAAAATCTCAAGGAGTTTGGATGTGATCCTGAAGAAGTAAGTAGCATGATGCTGTCCATGAGAACGGGTTAATTTAGATAGTTAATCATATTCAACTTTAAATGCCACGTCAGTCTCATGCGCCACAGGCCTCAATTACTCAAAATAATTTACAGGATGTACGCCAAGATTAGGTTTAAAACAATTCCGCGTACAGAATGGACGAAATTTATTTTAAAAGAAAATTTCCCGTAATGTCACGCGTGAATTCCATGTTCAATTTAATTATCCGTTTCTTCTATTATTCGTATGAATGAAAAATATATAACCAGGATCAGAAAGAGAGAACGGTACCTTCTCAAAACACCTCTCATTGTCGTGGCATTGTCGAAAGATAATCTATCTTTCTCAATTCTTTGATCAAGGTAGAGTTTAATAATTACTGTTGGACATATATTTTTAAATCATTTATGCTTTATAATTTTTATTGGGCATATTTTTTAAACAATTGTGCATAATTAATAAGCCCTTGTGGGTAATTTACTGAAACGATCTAGTCGTTGTTAATTTTTGTTGGTTGATGAGCCGCCGGAGCGAGCCATTATGGAAGTCTAACATTTAAAAGTACATGACAAAGCATATTAACTGAAAACGCCGTACATACTTTTTTTTTATTTATTTATTAAATATTTATTTTGCAATACAATTCAATTAGCAATACATATACAATAGTTCAATAGATATTTACATATACTGCAAAAAAGGAGATGAAAGCAAATTAAAAATTGCTCAAAGTTCAACCCCTATAATACAGTGTACAACGACTACAACACGACACACACAACTATACCAAATCGAACTGACGTTTCTGCCTAATACTGCCCTGATCCCTAGACGATGTCAAAAACGAAGGAAAGTAGTGTCTAACCGGAGCCTTCGATGTTAGCTATCGAAGGCTCCGGTCTAACTGCCTACTTGCCAGAATCAATTTAATATTTTAACAATTTTGTAGGAATGTACTAATAATATTGTAGTAATATATCAACTATACAGAAATTCTTTGGCATTATACCTTACAATTACAATAAATTTGACCTAAATAATGAAAAAGATGGATTTCATTACTTTAGACTAAATTTTTACCATTACGAAAATTTTCATCTAAACATTAAAGATGACGGATATCTCACTATCACGGCTAAAAAAAACTTCGGCGATTCAATTCCGAATTTTTTTACAGTAGCCACGACTAATCTTAAAGAAAAAGAGAGCGTTTGTGATTCAGGAGCCATATTTTAAACTGTCAAAAGCTACACAATTGTGCACAAAAAGTGAATATACAAAAAACTGAATAATAATGTAGGGAAACTAAACATGAAAATTCTAAAAATATTTGTAACATATATGAACATTATTGTACAGTAAGAAAGACGCCAATATTTGTATCTGGAAAATATTCATAGTTCTGCAGAATATATTACAGGGGATACCCCTTTATACAATTGTTCATTAAATCACAATATCATTTTACACCAAAAGAACACATTTTTGTATGTTATTTTAGAGCACATAATTCAGTAATTATGTTTAAAAAGTAATGCACCATTGAATCAGTAGTATTTATATATATATATA
>JAEQML010078755.1:0-12284 GCA_016904865.1 Pissodes strobi | reverse complement strand
TTTTGACTGGTGCCACACCTGTCCTTATGCGGTTTAGAGATTTCCAGGTCTTAAAATTAAGGTGTTGGCCGCTTGGGAAGGTTGGCAGAGCAGGAAAGTCTTCAGGTGGTTCGACGCGTACGCTTCTGAGGAAACCTCTGCGTGATTTCAATCGTTTCCTTGGGGTTCTTGAATCATAGAGTGCGTGTCGTTCCTCGAAGGTTTGTTTTATCTTCTCTATGTGTTCAGCTGCATTCCGGCGAGATGCAGGAGCAGAGAAACCCGCCGCTCTATATAGGCTGGGTATTGGTGTGGCCTTCATACACCCTGTCACTATCCTGCATGTCTCGTTAAGCACTCTGTCGAGCTGCTTGGTGTGGGCTGATCTATTCCATACTGGGCAGGCATATTCTGCCGTGGAAAAACACAGCGCTTGTGCCGTTGTTCTTAGGACACTGGGGTTGGCACCCCACTCACTTCCTGTTATTTTTTTCAGGAGACTATTTCTTGACGTCACCTTTTGCCTCGTTTTAACACATTGATTCCTGTATGTGAGTGATCTGTCCAAAATAACTCCATGGTATTTGGGATAGTCTGTGTGCTCTAGGGTACTACCCCTCCAAGGGAAGCGCTCGCCCTGGACGCAGATTGCCAAGTCATCTGCGTATAGGAAAATTCTGCAACCAGTTAGGCTGGTTTGGTCATTTGTGTATTATGTTAAACAACGGTGCCAGAACACTTCCCTGGGGTAGGGGTGCCTCACTGTATCATGGGCTGCCGAAAGATCAACAAAAGTGACGGCAGTCACACGTTTTTCTTCAAAGCCTTCTCAATATGATCTGTCAGGGCGAGAAGGCGAGGACCTGTCCAGTGCATGATTTGCCGGATCTGAAACCACCTTGTTGCGGAATAAGTAGTCGATCCACGCTTTTCTCGATCCTTGCTAGAATAAGCCTTTCGTAAAGTTTGAAGGGAAGGCACAGCAGTGAAATCGGCCTGTATCTACTGGGGCTTTCTGGGTCTTTGCCTGGTTTAAGCAGAGCAGCAGTGGTTGAATAGCCGTAGGATCCAGTTCCTAGCGATTGGTCCCATGCGTTTAAGTTGTTCTGCACAGATGTCATCGATTTCTGCCGTTTTTCCATTTTTCATTGTATTTATCGTGTTGTTGAGTTCTTTGGTAGAGAAAGGCGCTTCAAGGTGATTGGTTTATGTAGCTGGTTTCTGTGTATTTTTCGGGCTTTAATGTATCATGCTGCTATGTGTCATGCCCATTTTCTCCAGCGTATTGATCCATGCTTCTTGTCTTGCTTTGCTGAGCTGTTGCATTAGACTCACACCACACTCTACGGTTTCATCGCCGAAAGGGTCCCTATCATAAAGGTTTTTGTACTTTTCCATTAGACTTTTGATTCGCTGGTCATTCCTGAGATATAGTGCTTTCTGCAACCTCGAGGGATGGTTCTTCTTGACACAGATTTTCACAGTTGTACGAATGTTTCGTAGTTTTCCGGTTTAGGGCTTATGTGCTGTATCTCAGGTGGTTGCAAAGAGTTCCCAATTAGCCTTTTTAAAGTTGAACCTTCTTCTGAAAGCTATGGTTTGAGGTCTGACAGCTGGGTAGACGTTTATGCCGATAGGCCTGTGTTGTGTTTTCGGTATAGGGCCGTAGAAAATTTTGGTGCATCTATCTTCTATGTTGTCATTTGCAAAACATATGTCAGGGTTATATCCCCTTTTCCATATGTTACTCTGGAAGGAGTGCGGTCGATTCGGGTCATGGATTAGGGAGAGGCAATTAGAGTCGGCCCATTCCTTAAAAGCGTCTTCATTTGCGTCGGTATCCCTGTAGCCCCAAAGTATGCTATGACTATTAAAGTCGCCCAAGACAAGCCGGTTAGGTTGTGAGTAAAATTTTTTTTGGAGGTGTGGAAGTAAAATCTTGGTTGGGGGCTTATATAGTGAGGTTATGGTGCACTTCCCGATCTCAACGGTTGCTATTTCAATGCCGTTTTCGTTTGTGGTACTCACTGAAGAAACTATGGTTTGGGGCTTCACAAAAACAGCACTTCCGTGTTTGCTGTGTGGCAGTTCTGTAGTTAGTTTTATGCCGATAATGCTTGGTCGGCAGGCGGTTAGATCCCTGTGGGTTTCCTGTATGCAATGTACATCACATTTGGAGTCTCTGCAGAGTTCTGAGAGTATTTGTTTTTCGTGATTCCCTCGATGTTAATAGTTACTATGGTCAGTGTTGGCTCTGAGAGCCGTTTTGTAGTTTTTGCCTTCATATTCTGTAGTCTGCGGTCCGGTGTTGAAACGATTAGCCGTCTATGCTATGCTAGACGTTTCCAGGAGACGCCGACAAGAAATACAAATTGTGATAGAGTACTCTTGTGCGCGTGGAGGCTCCTTTCATGTCCCCCGTTAGATGCTGTTCTTGTGATACGATGCTCCGCGTTCGATTCCCGACAGCGGCAGGACTTTTTTTATTTATTTTTTAAGGTTATGTTTGTAAAAAGTTTGTTTCTTAATTTTTGGGCATGTCTTGGATTAGTTTCGTTTGGATGTGCCTCCGAAGCGAGCGGAGGGCCATACGTGAAGTGAAATATTAGACCTTCTAAAATAGTAAACAAACCCTCTAAATAATAAGGAAATCAAGTCCCGCCCACTGAACTGTCATTATGGTTGATAACCGCGGCTCGCTAGAGACAAGCCTTTATCACTTGGGGGGCCATGATGCGACTGAATAACAAAAACAATCATAACATGTTTTTTAAATCTAAAGCAAACTTCACGCTACACTTTTGCCAACCTTACAAGGAAAAACCTATTATTTTAAAATCAAGGTCTTAGCACGGGCTAATAATTCTGGTTTTAGTTCATATAATTACCCAAATTCTGCGGATGATAATACAAAATGTTCCGAAATTAACGTGCCATATTTTTCCAGGGTAAAAAATAAGACCTAGACGTGGGTCGAAACTTCCTAAATGGGGACCCTATTTCTAAATACTTTCGAAAACGTTAAATGAATAAAATATGATATGTTGGTTTTAAAATTTGTTGTGCCAAATTGTGAAAATTCAAAATTTTACGAGTAAAAAAAGATATTTGTTGAAATTATTATACTCGGTGGTGACCGACGCCTCCTTACAAAGAGTTGCAGATTTGTAGAACCACCCTAAGCGTTACTAACTATTAATATCTAAATCTATCAACATAAGTTTATTAAAAATCATAAGATCATATTAAACTTGGAAGGTACTAAAACAGATGCTTAAATAGTTTCGAAAAATCACTAAAAACTGAAAAACTAATAAATAATTTAAAATTGTCCAAGTTTAAATTAAATGTTGAAAATGCTAGCCCCTTGCAATTTGACAATGGCTTAAACGTTAGTAAATATCTTGGATCGCATTAGATGTCCCCAAAGGAAATACCTAATCTGGAGAGGATACGTCGGGCGAGCACACTGGCCATGTAGCTGTAACTCTTTCTGGTATTTAGATACTCGAGTTTTGCTACAAACTAAAATCCAATCGGAGGAGTCCTCACAATCGTTCTCTTTAACTCCTTTAACATTAAGTCCTAAATCATTTGTTAATGATCCTAAACACAAGGGGCCAAGACCGAGACTACGTTTTTAGTTTTTAATAATGAAACATGATGAATGATAAGCTTGGGAAAGACTGAAGGAAAGCTAATTATACCTTCATTAGCCGAAATGAAATTCCAATAACAGTTTCAAGAAAAGCAAACCGCCTCCTGTGCCTATATAACAAACTGTATCTCGACAGGGCCAATAATCTAAGATCTTTAAAGCCTAAGTTCAGGGGATGCAGTGAGGCGGGCGGACATTACGGTCCTATGGGGGCCCCACACTGCATAGGGTGCGCTAATTTATGGCGCACCATTGTTACAGGACGTTGGCCCCGCGTCTCTCTATTATCCTTAGGCACGTCGCTAAATCTCGCTATTTTATTCCTTAACGCACTGATGTTAATCAGGACATTTGCTCTTTTACTGCAATTTAGGGAGGGTGCAATGGCAATCCTAAAAACTTCTAGTCTTGTCGGAAAGCATAAATATAAATAATAATTTAATTTGCATTTCTCTCTTATGGAATCGGTATTAGGTATATTATATATTTCAAAAGTTTAGTTTACTTACTGTAAAACATAATGAAACCTCTCCAGACACCTTACAAATCAATCAAAATCACTTAACAACTCCCGCATAAATTTCATTCATTATCGGCGTCCATACAAAAAGAAACAAAATTAGGGAAAATAGAATTTGAATGTCAGATGAGTACAGTTTAATTTCTTTATGGACGTAACAACGTGCTAAAAAGAGACAGCAATATGACGGACCGACTCTCGTGATGAACCGATTTAATTCATATTTTAAAAAAGCATAGTAGGCAGTGAAGTAGGCACTTTTTCGGGATGTTGTTTCGGTCGAGTAGATCGTAGGTCAAAAGCGGCGCCTTAATTAGTACGTTTACATAGCTTAAGACAAACACGGACCGCGTTTACATCTTTTCGCTTTGACGGATTTACAAAATTCTTTTGAAAGGAATATGACAAAAAATAATAACAAGTTATACTTTAGCAGCTATTGAGCATTTCAAAATTCGTTTTTGAAGTGAATACTCTCTCTTGTGAGGTCTTCTTGCAACTATTAGAATTAGCTAGAAACTAGAAATATTCGCCAGTTTGGGAAAGTATTTTCTACCATTTTTTGACGCAGATCGTAAGGGCCATTATCAATATTTTACTACAGAGTCAGGTCGAAAAGTTATCGCACAGCTCTGACTTCTGGTGTCGATTGTGAAAGTATCCTACTTATAACTTTTAAAAAATCAACATTCTGTTGCTGCTATTAAATATTAAACAATTCGCATACAATAAGCAATAATATTTATAAATAAAAAAGCGATTCTGGCGTCCTTCGGACCCATATTGCGAATTGCGGCAAAACATAAATGTAGACCATTAAACACGGTCAGTTTGTAATCATATTGTGGTTCGTTAGAAAAACAGAAAAATTGTCACGTGCCAATGAAAAATCTGTTACTACAAGGTCGTGCTATTTAGAACCGCGTTATGGAACCACCATTAATAATTCTAATTAGGTGCTATTATTAAGATTAATTTGATTGTTAACTTATGCAATAAATTTTATATTATAATGATTAGGCGTATTTTGATATTACTTGAAACATTGACGCTGTCAGGTGCCCGACAAAAAGTTTACCATTTTGTTTATATTTTGTATGGACCTACAAGGGTGGTATGATAAGTTGTGTTTGATTTTTGAGCAGATATTTTATGTTTTATGCGAGTTCTAGGCTTGCGCGCGCATCACAATTTCTACATTTGTTATTTGTATTTTTTTTCACTTCACGCATAGCCGAAACCAAACGAAACTAACCCAAGGCATGCCCAAAATCAAGAAAACATAACATAATAAAAAGCATGTCTTGCCGCTGGAATCGAACCCGGGCCGTCGTATCAGAAACACATCCTCGAAATACTGAGACACGTGGCCCACTAAGAGACAGTCAGCTAACATGGTCTTAAAGGTCTTCTTAAAAATTGACAAAGTCTTAGCACTCCTGATTCTACATGCATGGTAGATGATTAAAAACTTTAAGAGAAGTAATTTCTGGACCATCCTGTACCTGTGACAATCGTGTAAAGGGGATGTATAATTTATCTGCATTTCGGGTTTTATAAAAATTGAAATCTCCTCCTGATCTCATGTGGTTCGAAAGATTTTTATATATTTGACATGCACACTGCAGGATATACATGTTTATTATAGTTAGGATTTTCTCCTTTTTAAAAATTGCACGGCATGTTTCTCTGAAGGAAAGTCTAAACATGGTATGTATGATGCGCTTTTGACTTATTAGCGCTCTCTCAATACTACAAGAATTATCCCAAGCTAACAAGGCATAAGATAGAGTAGAATGCACTGAGGCATAATAAAAGCTTTTAAGTGTATACATATCCACATAGTCCCGAAGCTGCAAGATGGCATAATTGCTGCGTGACAACCCATTGCACACAGATTTCACCTGAGGATCCCATGACAAATGTCGATCAAGCACAATCCCCAAAAACTTGGCAGAGTCCTGTTGGATGAGGCTGCCTGAGGACCCCTCCCTAAGGAGTAAGCACCTGTCCTGAACAGCTAGAACTGGTGTGAAAACAAGGAAGTTGGTTTTCAAACTATTGAGACAAAGACCATTTTGCTGGCACCAGCCCGCAATATCAGCTATACACTTGGTGGCTTTAAAGTGGAGAGTCTGATAGTCAGTACCCGAGACGACTGCTGATGTATCATCTGCAAAAAGTGTTATATAGCTGTCATTAATTAGGAAAGGTAAGTCATTAATAAAAAGTAAAAACAAAATGGGCCCAATAACACTTCCCTGTGGAACCCCAGTGACCACAGCTGCCCAATCAGACAACGCTACCCGACCACTAACTCCCAGTTTAACAGCCTGGGTTCTACCTGCCAAATATCATTCAAGCCACTTGTAAGCTGGACCTCTTATGCCATAATGGAAGACCTTATTTAGTAGTAAAGTATGATTAACGGTATCAAACGCCTTTGTAAATTCAAAAAGGACACCAACAGATTTCAGCTTTGATTCAAAATTATTTAAAATAGTTGTATAAAGGGATATTATAGCATCAGATGTAGAGAGTCCAGCGCTGAATCCAAACTGATGACATGACAGGATACCGAAAGAATCCAAAAACGCAACAAGTCTTTTTTTAAAGGATTTTTCGAAGATCTTTGAGAAGATAGACAGGAGAGCAATAGGCCTATAGTTACTCATTTCTGCTGCCTCTCCCTTTTTATGAAGAGGTACGACAACAGCTGCTTTTAGCTCTTTAGGAAAATATCCAAACTGAAATGATAAATTCAGAAGACAGGTGAGCGGAGAAATAATATGATCAGCACATGACAGCAGTAAGTAACAAGGTATCTCATCTACACCGGATGACTTTTTCTTTGAAGAAGATTTTATAATTTCAAGGATTTCACCGTCAGTAAGAGGGGATAAAAAAAGAGATTGAGATACACCGCTGGAAGCCATATTCATACTTATGGGTGTCTGAAAATTATCCGTGATCTTTCGCACTGAGTCCACAAAAAATGTATTAAAGGTATTAGCAATATTAAGACTGCCTGTAACCGTCTTTCCATTATCATTAACCACATTAGGAACACACCCTGTTTTGTGACTCGAGAAGTTGGTAGTGGAGTTAATGATTTTCCATGAGGCTCGAGTTATATTGCTAGAAGAACTGGATGTAGAACTTTGGTTATGGGAACGAATAAAATGTAAATTTCTTTACAACTATTCCCTCTGGCCACTTTTGAGGCTGTAACAGATTTGCCTCAATTTCTTTGGGTGCCTTGACCTTGAAAGCCTTATATTCCCCATACTTAACATCTGTACTCTCAATATTAAATCTGATGTCTTGTCCAAAGTTAGCTTTCAGATATTTCAGAAGATCAGACTCACCAATGTCAAGTGAGACTTTTGAAACTGATATTGAAGTCATTGGACTGGGTGTCACCAGACTTCCAGGATTATTCTCAGATCTTTTCTGGCCAACTATAGAGTTAGCTTGGTTTGCAACTTCATCTGAGGTGAGGATAGTGCGAGGAGTCCTTCCAGCTTCGTCGTCAGCTAAATTGATATATTTGCTGAGGGTCTGTTGGGTTGAGGCTTGCAATAAAGCATGATTAACATTATGTGCTGATATTTCAGGTTTTTGTGAAATAGTGCCATTGCCAATGTTCAAATGACTCTGGGAATTCAATTCTACAGCCAGATTAAGTTTTTCCAAGAGTGATTTTTTCAGTTCCAAGCTATTCTGATTTACACCTTCCATAAGACCTCCAAGCTGGATTGCAAGGTCACTGGTTTGCCTATTTAGAGCTTCTGTAAGATTTTTGTTTATTGAAACTTCAAGCCTGTCCAATTGGCTATCCTGCGACGATGCAGCGTGTCTTGTAGCATGTTGTTTGATATGCTTGACTTTATTTTCCAGGTTGGCAATATCGCTAATATCTGGTTTTGATTGTTTGAGCACCTTACATTCCTCCTCATTAGATTTGATTTGTTTATTCAACTCCTCAAATTTGGCTCGATGCTTCCTGATTTCCCTCGCGCAATTTGAGAGCCGCAGACCAATATCCGACATATTCTTAATAGTCAAACAGATGCAGTCAGGGCAAAAATGCAACAGTGATCTGGCCTTGAGGATCAGAACGCGAACTTCAGATGCACTTACCTTACTACAACCAGCGCATATTACGTTTTGGCATAGGTCGCAAAGAAACCTAAATAGTTGCGACTTATCCTCCTTAAGAACAGTTGGCCATGTTATGCAGGTTATCAAATTCCAAAAAACGAAAATGACCAACTTGAAGAAGAAGAAGAAGTGACGTGACACTTCCTTTCCCAAGTGTCAAAAGAATGACAGTTGCAACTAACCTTAACCTTACTTTTCACACAGTTTTGGCGGGAAAAAATCGGCAACAAAATTCAGTGATAAAAAGTCTTTTTAGAAGTTTTTGTTGGCTCTTCTAAAAAAAAACCCACAATACATACACAGAACAACACACAGTAAGGCTAATAGACACTACAGTACTAATTAATTGTCACAAAAACACGTATTTGTAGCCAAAAAATGCAGAGACAAAATGTAAACAACGAGACTGCAAGTGACCTTGAGCTGGGAGGTTAGTTTGGTCAACAGAGCCGACAGCGCGGGATCTGCAACTGCGATCAGAGTTCACGGAAGTGTAGGGATGTTCTATACTATCGATCCATCTCATCATTTAGATAAAAATGTACATTACTAATGTTGAGATTGCTTTATTTCGGTGAATATATATTGGTTAACATGGATTTTGTGGAACTTTTGATCATTATGGTAATCCCGGACGATTATAAAAATTTTCCCGGCCGAAGAACATCCGGTGAAAAGAGTACGGATGGCAACCCTACTTGGGCCAAGTGTAAGTTCTGTTCGGTTCTAAAATACGGTATCTTGTTGGATACTGTCAGCCAACACGTTATAGATAGATGGTGACTCTGAAGTAAGTGCTTTGTGTTTATTAAAATATTAAATTATAATAATAATTCGTTAGTTATGTAAGACGCTAATTTTTTGACGACCAAAAGAGAGACAAATGCGCCCTTGTTTGGTTCATTTGGATTAGGTACGAGAGTACCACACGTATTGCGCTTGTTTTGTAAGTTCGGGTTAATGTTGGTTAGTTTTGGTTAATCTGGGTTAGCTTTGCTTAGTCTGGGTTGGTTTTGCTTAGTTTTGGATAGTTTGGGTTAGTGTTGGTTAGTTTGGGTTAGCTGTGGTTGGTTCAAAAACAAGCGCGCGTAGCGTACTTGTTTAGTTAGTTTGATAAGTTGCTATTCTACTTTTTGAAACATGCAGCAGACCTGGGACATTTACCTATACTTGAAAATCAAGAATGTTAGTCAAGTGCGACAACATTGCAAGGGCATTTTCAGCATTAACGTCAAATTGGGAGCCTTTTCGCGTTAAAATGTATTATTAAACAGATTTATTTGTAAATTTTTTTTTTTCAATTTTTGCGCAATATGTAACGTGTCATAAAACGCTTCTAATAATGTCTAATACACGTCACCAAAGAGAAAATTGCAAAATTAGAAAAGTGTGCTAAGTAAAAGTTTACCGTTTTCTACGTTATCTACATAGTTACTTGGTTTAATTGTTTGGTTGTATCCCCGCCCCGGAGCGAGCGAAGGGCCATCATCATCTAGCCTCTCTGTGTCCACTGCTGGGCATAGGCCTCCCCTCTCTCTGCCCACTCCTTTCTGTCTTGAGCCGTCTGAATCCAGTTGGTCGTGATTTTGTTTATATCATCTGTCCAGCGCGTTGGAGGTCTTCCCCGGCTTCGTTTGTCAGCACTAGGTCTCCACTCCAGCATCCTCTTCGTCCACCTTCCGTCTGTCATTTGGGCCAAATGTCCAGCCCAGTTCCACTTGAGCCTGGCAATACGTGCAATAAAGTCTGTGACGCCCGTTCTTCGGCGTATTTCTTCGTTTCTGACATGATCTCTCAGCGACACGCCCAGCATTGATCTCTCCATTTTACGCTATGGTGATCTGGTTCTGAGTCTGTTGGCAGATGCGGTGGTCAAGGTTAGTGTCTCGGCTCCATAGGTCGTGAACGGCAATACGCACTGATTGAAGACTTTCCTCTTCAAGTATATCGGTAGGTCTCCCTTAAGCACGTCTCAGAGTTTTCCAAAAGCTGTCCACGCCAGGTTTGTCCTTCTCTTTAGTTCGCATGTTTGGTTATCTCTGGAGATTCGGATTTCATGGTCAAGGTAGGTATACTTTCCTACCAATTCTATCCCTTTGCCCCCCACTCTAATATTTCAACTGGGGACTAAGTTTGTCATACATTTTGTTTTAGAGATATTAATATTTAGGCCTACCTTAGCGCACACCTGCTAGAGTTCCCGTAGCATCGTCCCGACGTCCCTCAGATTATCGGCCGCCAGTATGATGTAATCCGCAAAGCATAGGTTCGTTAGTCTCTTACCGTCTATATTTATGCCTTTTCCCTCCCAGTTGAGCTTCTTGAATGCATATTCCAGGACTGTAGTGAATAGTTTTGGAGACATCGTGTCTCCCTGTCTTACTCCTCTGCCTATTGTACTCTCGAATAGCTTTACTGCCATGGTCGCGTTTTTGTAGATGTTGTAGATTAACTTTGTATACCGATAATCGACGCGGCATTCTTGTAGTGTTTCCAAAACAGCGCGTAGTGTGGCTCAACCGTATGGAAGTCTACAAAGGCCAGAACTAGCGGTCTATAGTACTCTATGGACTTCTCAATCAGTACTTTCACAGCTTGCAGATGATCATTTGTTCCAAAACCGGCACGGAAGCCCGCCTGCTTCATTGGCTGGTGGAAGTCTAGTTTGTTCTCTAGTCTAGTGGTTATTATTTTTATGAAGAACTTATATAACTGGTTTAGCAGGTTGATTGGTCTGTAGTTCTTCAGCTCAGTTATATCCCATTTTTGGGTAGTATTATAGCAGTAGCGTTGTACCATTTCTCCGGTATTGTGCTGTTGTTTAAACAGAGGTTAAATAGAGCCTTTAACTTCTTGAGCAAACAAGGATCTCCAATCTTAATTGCATCTGCAACCAGGCAGTCCCCTCCAGGTGCTTTGTTTTTGGTCCTCCTCAAGGCAAATTCAATTTCTTCAAAAGATATATCTGATAATTCCTGGGAGCCTTGATTTATAATACCTTTTCCGGCTGATAGTATATCCGGTACTAGGTCCACATTTACATTTTTCTCCTTGTGACTTCTGTAAAACGCCCGATTGAAGTCCTCTACAACTTTTAGTATTTCTTCCCTGTTTGTTGTAATATTTCCGTTTTTGTTTCTTACTTTCGTTATTTCTCTTCTTCCGCTTCCTAGACTTCTACGCAGCACTTTCATGCTTTTGTTGTTCTCTATAGTCCATTCAATTTCGGTTCTGTTGTAAGTTCTGATATCCCTTTTTATAGCTTTGGACATTTGCTTGTTCATTTCTTTAATTTCTGCTTTGGTGACCGATTTCTTCGCATTACGTCTTTTTTGCATCAGTTGTCTGGTGGCTTGATTGATTTTTTCGTGTTTGTTGGCTTTTGGACAGTGCTCGTTTTGACTCTCTTGTACGGCTGCAACTATCGCATCATTCAGGTTGCCCATATCGTCTTGTGGATCTGAGTTTTTTAGTATGTTTGCTATGCTCTATTGGAACCTTATTATATCCGGCGGCCTCGCCCAAGTTCTGCTAGGGACCTTTTTGACCATTCTATGCCATTCCTTGCCGATGTTGAGTATTATTTTTGCTCGTATCATTCTGTGGTCGCTTCCCGTTGTTAGCTTGTTCAAGACTGTCACATCCTTGACTATTTGCTTTTTGTCGGTTCTTATGTAATCTATTTCATTCCTGGTGCGGCCGTCTGCACTTTCCCATGTCCATCTTCTGTTTGGCTTTTTATTGAAAAAAACTATTCATTTCAAACAGATTATTTGCAGCAAAAAACCCAGCAATGTCTCTCCACGTTCATTTCTGCCTTCGAGCCCAAAGTTCCCCACCGAAAACTCAGCCTCAATAGTCCTCGGTCCAGCCTTAGCATTGAAGTCTCCGCAGAGGATAGTAAAGTGCTTTCGTTCCTCTTCGAGGGCCAGTGCAATATCATCATAGAACGTATCTATTTCT
>JAEQML010078754.1:0-12284 GCA_016904865.1 Pissodes strobi | reverse complement strand
TATATATATATATATATATACAAATTTGGTGTTATGCGTTTTGGAAGAATTCAATGATTTTTGTTAAAAGGTTTAATTAATTTTTAAATGTCCCTTGTCGACTTCAGTTTTTAGCAAAGATAACCATGTGCTGCTAAAACTAAGAAGTTGAAGCAACACATTCATCCTTATTTAATTAATTAAAGCACTTTCTTTAATCTTACGTTTTTTAGATGACCGTTCCTTTGCTAAAATACTTGAAGCGTTCCATTGTATTCTGTGATTGTTATCAAATGCATGTTGCCAAATATGTGATTTGTGGAATTGTGTATTTTTAATATAAGTTTGGTGTTCTTTTATACGTTTTGATAATGGTCTACAGGTTTCACCTATATAAAATTTATTGCATTCACATGGTATCTTATAGATAACATTTTTAGTAATTTCATTTTCATTGAGTGGTTTTGTTTATGTTACTTTGGATCTAAGAGTGTTTTCTGTTTTGAAAATAGTACGAATGTTAAATGTATTATCTATTCGTTTTATTGTGTCTGATAAGCCGGGAATATATGGAATAAAGAGGTTCGTAATAGGTTTATTTTGATTTTGTCTAATATTTTGTTGTTCAAAATCAAAAAAGCATTTTTTCAATGAAATCCATAAGAGGGTTATTATTAATCAAAACATTGGTTAAAAATTATTTTTCTAGGCTCTACCATATAAGTGGAGTTCCACCCAATCAATTGTAAGGTAAATCTATTCATTCTCATTATTACTTTCAGGTCCCAGTATTTCAAAAGATGATGAAACAAAATGGGTGGATTTGGATAATCCCATTCTGCCTCTTGATCTTTCACCAACTATATTTGCAGGCCCCAGTACATCTAAAGAAGTTCATATTGAACCTTTGAATGTTTCCACACCTCCACCTTCTGAAAAAGATGTACCTTCAACACCACCTTTGTTTTCTCCAAGTATATCTACCCAGACATCATCTTCCCTTTCTTTTGGAACGCCACGTAAGAAAGAACTCAGATTGAAGATCAGGCGTCTTCGAAAAACTATGAGAAAACATAACGAAAAAGACACTTCTATTGAACATTTTAACACCTTATGTGACAAATTCCTAGACACACCATTAGCAGAAGTGATAAAAACTCACGTTAATTTGAAACATAAGAAGCCTATATCCAGAAGATATTCAATGGAAGTAAAGCAATTTGCTTTGGCACTTTATTTTCTAAGCCCCAAAGCATATAGAAATTTGTCAAAATTGTTAATACTTCCAAATAAAAGAACTCTGGAAAGATTGACTGAAAAGCTACAATTTCAACCAGGACTCCACAATAAATCTATATATAAGGCCCTTGAAATAAAAATGAAAACTATGACTGATAAAGATAAACATTGCATCCTTTGTATCGATGAGATGGCAATAAAATCAAACTTGTTTTTTGATTTAAGTAATGACATAATTGTTGGCTTTGAAGATACAGCCTATGGTGAACGAGGACCACAATTATGCAAAAATGTTTTGGTAATCATGGCGAGGGGTCTGTACTCATCATGGAAACAGCCAATTGCTTATTTTTTTGTAGGCACTCAACTAAAGGGTGCTAAACTTCGTTTAATTTTAGAAGATTGTATTTTAAATTTGAGGAATATTGATTTAAAAGTGGAAGGCATAGCAAGTGATATGGGCTCAAATTTTATTGATTTGACCAAGTGTCTAGGAATTACACCTGAAAATACAGAGTTCCAATTAGGAGGTGAGAATATGTTTATATTTTTGACCCGTGTCATTTAATTAAGGCCACTCGCAATAATTTAAAGCAGCACACCTTTTGCTTTCAGGGTAGAACAACGTCTTGGTCGTTTATTGAAATTTTCTATAATTCCGATAAAAAGCAGTTTTACAGGTGTGCACCTAAACTCACTAATTCTCACCTTAATCCCACAAGTTTTGAAAAAATGAGAGTGAGTTATGCCGCTCAACTTTTGAGTCACTCAGTTGCCAGTGAATGAATACACACATGAGTTTGGGTGCACTTCCAAATGCAGCTTTTGCAACCATTGAAATTGTAGAAAAATTCAATAATCTGTTTGATATCTTGAACTCCTTATCATTAAATAATTCTTACAAATTTAAGAATGTATTTGACGGATCTGATTCTCAATTAGAATTTTTAAACGAAGCTTTGGATTTCTTGTCAGATTTAAAGGTATTAAACAAAAATGGTCAAGATATTTCCAAGAGATTAAAGTTTATTAAATGTTGGTCTATCACAATAAGAAGTCTTCTCAATTTATGGCAAAAGCTTTTAAACTGTGGGTATAAATATCTTAAAACCAGAAGACTAAATACTGATTGTTTAGAAAATTTCTTTGGAAGCGTAAGGCAGCAGGGAGGCAATTGCGTAAATCCCACACCAATACAGTTTCAAAGAGCCTTTAGAAAATTATTTGTGCAGAATTATTTCCACTCAAATCATATGAATTGTCGGGAGGACTTAGACGATGTTCTTATTAGTATAAAATCCATGGACATGGTAGAAATTATTAATAAGGAATCGGAAACATCAACTGCAGCAATTTCCTTGCCTGATTGCAATTACCGTAAAGAAACCATTCCAACACAGAATGCTTTCTATTATGTCTGTGGATATTTGATGAAAAGGTGTCTGGAAGTACATTCATGTGATATCTGCTATGCCTTTAGCAAAGAATGTACTAGTTTTGATATAGACAAACTTCTGACTCATTTTAAAGCTTTTGATGGAACCAAAGGTACTTTTGGTGGTTTATCATCACCACCAGAAAGGTGGGTTCATTTTATATATAGCCTTGAAAGTATTTTCAACTCGCAGTTTGAGAACATATGTACAGGCGAAAAAATTTCAAATTATCTCCTGAATATATTTGAAAAAGTACAATTTCTCCATCCCTGTTCAGATTTTCCCAAACTGTTTGTTTTAAAACTATTTATAAGATTAAAAATATTTTATACTTTAAAATTTAATAATAGAGATCTCGCAATTAATAGTTCTGATAAAAAAAGGCATTAGGAAATTGAAAATCCTATCACATGTATAGTTGAAAAAAATTATTACATTCTTCTTTTCATAATAATTTATCCTAATTTATGAAAGTTGTTTAAACACAAAGATGCAGCGAAAACCAATGTCACAAATGCCTGCAGTTTGGGTTAGCTGCCATGCCACTCCCGTCTGCTATAAATTTGCAGACAGTCACTTTTATAGAGACTGCAAAAAGCCAATGAACACACCAGCCAAATGATGAAACTGTGAGGGGGATCACCCTGCTAGCTATTAGAAACCCAAATTACAAGAAAATACTACTGCAAACCAGGCCGGTAAACACAAACATCACATATGCACAATTTTCAAAAATAAATGCACAGACCACTAACAAATCACTACTTAAAACACAAACACTAATATAAACACGAACACTAATCAACAAAACAACAGCATACTGGCACTGCTAGCTATGTCCGAGGAGGACATAGCAAAAATAAACAAAATCGCCACATTAATCAATAACAATCCAATATTGCACTTGCTCGCTAGCACGAATGAATAATACACTGAACACACCAAAACACTTATTCTTGATCAGCTGGAATGCAAACTCACGCTACCCCAAGAGATATGAGTTTGCAGAATAATTGATTGAGAATAATATAGACATAGCACTCGTGCAACAAACAAACCCACGCCTACACACAAAATTACACATACAAAACTACACTATTTATATAAATGATAGGCATGACCAATACCGCATGGACGGAGGCAAGGCCATTTTTATAAAAAAACAGCGTTACACATGATACTATACACACACCACAATCTGATATACTCGAGTCATACAGACCACCAAGCAACAAAATCACACATGCAGAAATAGAAAAACTATTCAATTATACACTCCTTATCCTTGCGGCCGGGGACTAGCACTACACTATACAATACACGTTCCATCAGAACCCAACGCACTTCCACCAAGAAACAGCCGATATATTAGACATCGCACTAACACAGAACATAGCACACAATATTGTGATAGACAATTTGGAGGATTTATCTGCTTCAGATCATTCTCCGATTGGCATCACAATAAACAACATACACGAAAACGCAAAAGCACACACACAAACATTCATACAATGGAACATATTCAAAGAACACTCAACAGACAACATGCAAACACGACTACACATAAACTCTAAGGCGGAACTGGACAATCAAGTCGTAAGTTTCACCGAAGAGATAGAAACGGCCATAAACACTGCAAAAAAAACGGTGCACACTAAGCCAAACAACCCATATACACTACCGGAAAATATGAGACAAAACATAAGGGCAAAGAAACAGGGTGAAGAGGAGAGTCAAACTAACAGGCAACGCACATCTAAACAGACAGGCAAACAGGCCGACAAACACCATTTAAACATAATATATAAAAAGCCATAAAAACAATAAATGAACCAACAGTGAATGTCAGAGACAACTCTCTATGGAAAATAGCAAAAACCATGCAGTATAAGGACAAAGTGGTATATCCGGCGATCCATGGCTTGCTGGGTTTAGTGTACTCCAGCGACGAGAAGGCTGATACCTTCGCAGACTGGCTGGAGTCCCAATTCACCTTGGGTGATGGCGCGCAAGATATTGGTCACCACGAAGCCATAGACAGATCCTATAGACAATGAGACTCAACCAACCAACACGAATGAAATTGTGCAATTAATTGCACAATTAAATCCAAGAAAGGCACCAGGATTAGACAACATCCCAAAAAAGGCATTACAGAATCTACCGCAATTAGCTATACAAAAGCTTACACACATAACCAACAAAACACTGGAACTTAAACGCTTTCCAAATCCTTGGAAAAATGCAAAAATCACACTTACACCTAAACCAAATAAGAACCTAACATTTCCACAACACTATCGTCCTATTAGCTCGCTGTCAGCCTTGAGCAAGCTAACAAAACGTATCATTTCAATCAGATTAAACACACACATAACAGAACACAATCAACTCCCAAACGAACAATTTGGGTTTAGATCCAATCACAGCACAGAGCTCCAACTCGTCGAGGAGGCGACGAGAGAACTGCAAAAGCGGACATCAACCGCAGTTGAGGCTTTCGACGTCGAACAAGCCTTTGAGAAAGTCTGGCATGAAGGACATACACAACCTACCACTCCCATTAACACAACTCATCGCATCTTTCATAGAACGCAGATCATTCATAACACAAATAAACACAGAACACTCTAGCACAAGACATATGGAAGCTTCTTATGCTCATAGCATTTATTTTTGTATGGTTTATTAGTAGGGTTGTGTAATGGTGAATGGTTGCCTCTAGAAATTGGTAATCTTTATATCTAAAGCTAGTATTGTTTATATGATAGCAACGTCTCATTTATTTTAAGTATTACTATCGTCGTCAGATATGGCTTATTAGTATATGTATATTTATATAATAATAAATATAAAGCACAGCGACCTTTAACTATATAAATAATTAAAAGCATTAGCATTGCGTGGTCAGTATTGAGTCCTAGAGTCTGGTAAGTCAACCGTGGGAAGACAGTTTAAATTTTATCCCTTTATATATTTTACAGAGTATATTCATTTGTCAACACTAATGGAGTACCGAGACGGAGGAAGATCAAACAAGGGAGGTTGCTAATGTTTGTCGATGAGTCAGTAAAAGTTTTTTTTTTCTAGCCATGACTTATAGAGGAAATAGTTAGTCATGCCTCCCTGGGATGGCTTAGTCCTGCCTTTATGTGATAATTTCTTATTTTTGGTTGTACACGTATGTCAAAATTTGTTTATTAAATATTGAAATTAAACATTGTTTGTTGCATTTCCGCCTGAAATTTACTTTCAATAACCTTTGATTAATAAACATTGTTAGACTAGTGAAAATTGTTGTCTTTTATTTAAATTAATAATTTAACACCATTGTCTTCATAAGAGTGGGGGTGAGCTTTAGAATCTCTTAAGACAACTCAGGTAAGTAAGTATACTGACTTACAACTCCACAGCCTACCGATAATAGTTACAGAATTAATAAAAGCAAGTTTTAATAATCCTCGTCGTTTCAAAGGTTCAAAAAATTTACGCAATACTTTTGTAGATATAACTTATCGTAGTTTAAAGAAATGGAGTACTATTAATAATAAGAAGTTGCTGAAACTACTATAATAAGAAATGTCTATTTGAGAACCGCTGAAAACGTTCAATAAATATTTTTCTACTACCTATCAAAAACCTCTACTACTAAACTTCCAAACCAGACGATGTAAATGCTTTATTTGGGTTGATTTGATAAATGAAATACAGGGGTTTATTTTTGTCTCAACGCGCCCTTACTAAAGGAAACTAATTATTTAAATAAAATCCCAAGAAACTATTGAGATTCCTTTAACAATACATCATAGAAGAAATTAATATAGTAATATATATTTTTATGATGCGAGCTTTCCGAAATTATTATCGACAAAAGTGACAAGAAGTAGGAAAAACAGCTAATTATAGAAAAGCTTTAATTTTTACTGAGTCTGATTCAAATTTGAAACTGACAATTTTTCACTTCAAGTTTCTTATAATGCAGTCGCAGAGTCGCTTCCGTTCGAGCCACTTCATGGTTTGAGCAGTTAAATATGAAGTCCAACTGTCATCGGCTCTGCCGGAATCGGTCCCTTGAACATCAAAGGTGCCGACGCTTTATGTCGCTACTCGTTGGTTTGTTATACTCTGATATTACCACGATCAGGGGTCACTTTGGATTCTAAGAACTAACACGACTGTTTGATAAGAAACTTCTAGGAGAAAAACTGTCGGGAAAATGGACTTTTTAGGGGAAATGTAAGAAAACCTCGATCTCTAGGTCAAACAAATTAATGATTTAATTTTTTTTTCGAAAAGCATTTTTTTTACAAAACCCATTACATGACGAGAATCTAAGTCAGAAACTGCGTTAGAAGGTACTTTGTAAATGATGATACCCTTTATATAGGGGAGCCAATTGAATTTAAACTTTTCGCCATTTAGAGTTTTGACATGACACCATTTAATATTTTATTACTGGAAAACGGAATCAGCTAAAGGAACCAATTCGTATATTAATAAGCAGAATATACAAAAAGATCCAATCGATCCGACTGAAAATGCCGAATTCGTAATTTCTCTGATTTTCAGCCTGAAAAATCTTAGCTTAAGTGCCAACTAGCGTATGGCTATTTTCAAAGATCAATCTCAGATTAGTAAGCCTCGTGACCTCTGCTATAAAAAGCTTTATAAGATTTTTTCGTACGAGATCGAGAAATACGAGAAAATCGAGGTTAAATGCTGAAAATCGGAGAAATTTTCAATATTTCGACAATTTTACTTCGCTTTTGAGGCATTATGGGAAATTTGAAGGAATACTTCCAATATTTTAAAATATGTAGATTTATATATTTAATGGGCTAAAATCTCATTGAATACGGTTTGAAGCTTGAAAAATGGGTCATGATAAAAAACGTGGACATTTCTGATCCTGAAGATTAGATACAGTTTCTGATGAATTCTATGGTAGATTTCAATATTAAAATTTACTTTTAGCCTATCAATGCGTATAGTTTTGTGGTAGGTAAGTAGGTTTATTTTCTGAAATATCATTTTAAACGATTTGAAGATTGGAAAATGGGCCATGATCGGAAAATTTGGACATTTTTCAAGCCTTAAGCCTTAAGGCTATTTTAAGGCAGATTTCGAGGTAAAACTTACTTTAAACATTGAATGAATTCCATAATATAGAATACAAAAAATATTTGTATTCCATAATATTAACCGCGCATTGTTCGAGTTTTTATTTCTGTCGTGCAATCTTAAGATTACATCATTCTTTTATGTATATTTCCAACTAATAATACAACATTTGAGAACTCCCATGTTTCAACAATTATATTACATATGTAAGACGTGAGCGTTAAAGCTGAAGACATTCCCATTTGCGCTCACGATCAATCAGCGTCCCCCCATCCAGCAGCTGCACATAGCGAAGTGGTTACTTCATGACAACTGACAAGTCATTTTCATGCCTCTTTCAATTTCAAACCAATTTCTTTGGTGTACGCATTGTCAAATATCGATGGAGACCGAAGTTCAGTTCGAAATAGAATAAACCAGGATTATCTGATTCAATATACTCACTCATCAACGACGAGGTACTCTGCGGCCTGTTTAAAGCATATTACTGTATCTGTCACGGCATGTAGTTGCGGAAGTTAATTCCGGGATGATAGTGTTTTTCTCTATTGTATGTTAACGACATAGTCATATAGTGAACCGGAAATTTTGATTCTCCAAATAGTGCAATATTTGATTTATCCACCACTGCTAGATTTTATAATTTTTGCTCTGGGTAGGTTTTCCTTAGAAAATTTCATTTAAAACTTATTCTTAACGTACATACAGTTTTACCTCAAAGTGGATGTCTTAGTTTTTATAACGATTTTTCATGCGTTTTCATTTTTTTTTTCATAATTTTATTTATATTTCAATTTTTCAATTAATTTCAAATAATATGATACAAAAATATTTAATTTCATTATACACTTTTATAATCAAACAGCACAACACAATTTATTTATCCCTAACTTATGGCAATACAAATTTAAGCGGGTATGTTATTATTAAGAGGGATGATGAAGGACACGAGTTCTAAAATATACAACTTATTAAACATTATTTAAATAAAAAAGGATAAACGGATTTTATTTGTTTCGAGACATATTTAATAAACTATTATACAGTTTATAAGCAACAAACAAGGTAAAATTTATAAATATATATTATCTGATCTAACTTATACAGTGTATCCAAAAAAGTATGCAACATATGGGAAACTTTTTTATTATTGGATTCTCAGAAAATTTTATCCTTCATAAAAGTTGGTGCTTGCCCTAAAATAGTAAACGAGTATTTCAAATTTTACGTACTGCTTTTAGTGCGGACGCAAATGTCATTTTTCCGAAATCGCGTCAAGAGTAAAGTACCTTAATTTATAAAGATACAGCAAAATCTTATTGAGTAAAGTTCTTCCAAATTAAGAAAATAATCTAAATATGAAATTTGAGTTAAGTACATCAATTTTTAATTTCCCTTTTTTTTCTCGATTTTTTTCTCAAACGTTACACCATCGGTGAATGCTTTGTTCTTTTGTTATTAGTATACTTGCCAAGCAACTTCAAAATTTATTTAAAGTAGACATTAGTTACATAGTTGCATATTGTTTCAGTTTTTACAGAGATAAAAGCCAGTTTAAATATCAGTGTGTTGCAAACACATTTAAACAATTTTGGTCCAAAATAATTGTCCACAATAATTATTACAAAACACAATTGGATGACTGACTCAATAATAATTAATTTCATATGTCAGAGCGAAGTAAAATTATTGCTATTTATTTGTTTTTATTCCAAATGCCTACTCTTCAAGACCAAATATTTTATATGGCTTTTTAGGATACTTGGGCATATTTTACTCATCGGGTGCAAAAGATAAATAAATTATTAGTTGTTTTACACGAAATGAAAAGAGTTGGGTCTCTTAATGATTTTGAGTGGAAAAAATTTTGAATCAAAAGGGTTTAAATTTCTTTGCAACACACTGATACCTAAACTGGCTATTATCTATGGAAAAACTGCAACATTATGCAACTATGTAACTAATTTCTATCTTAAATAAATTTTGAAGTTACTTGGCAAGTATACTAATAAAAAAAGAACAAAACATTCTCCAGTGGAGTTTAAGAAAAAATCGAGAAACAAAAGAAAAATTAAAAGTTGATGTACTTAACTCAAATTTCATATTTAGATAACTTTTTTAATTTGGAAGAACTTTTCCTTATAAGATTTTGCTGTATCTGTATCTGTATCTTGACGCGATTTCAGAAAAATGACAGTATGCTTTTAGTGCGGACGCAGCCCTAAAAGCATACTGTTTTAGGGCAAGCACAAAATTTTATGAAGAATAAAATTTTCTGAGAATCCAATAATGAAGAAGTTTCCCATATGTTGCATACTTTTTTGGACACACTGTATTTATATAATTTTTAAAAGGTCGGTCAAAGCAAAAATGCTCCCGTTTTGAAATAAAAATAAAATTTTATATGCAGATCAATTCGGTTCTCATCAGAATAAGGTACAGTTGCGGACGAAAAATTCCGGACACTTAGGTTAACATTTTCTGTCATATTTTCGAAATTGGGTAAATTGGGCTTTTTACCTTTATGGCCGATTAGCTACCTATCTACCTAAATAATAAGTTATTTTTTTTAAATTGCTTAAATAAAGATAAAGGGTCAAATTATTGATTATTGGATAAGAAGCAAATGCATCCTTTTACAAAAACACTATTTTGATAGGTCTATTATTTCGTTTTCAAATTATTTAATATCAATTTTACAGAAAAAATAAAAATATCATTAATATTTATCAATTAATATTTAATTCCAGCACCATTTTCGTCAACCAGTAGCTCCAAACGTTTCTGCATAGATGCAACCAGTCTTTGGAAATAATCTCTATTATAGTTGTTCCATATTTCCTGAAATTTGTTCCCTAATTCGGCACTATTTTGTGTACGGAAATCATTTGCCCTGTTCAATGTTTTGACTTTTGACAATGTGGCCCCAAACGTTTTCTATGAGATCAGGACTCCTTGAGTGCCAAGGTAGTACGTTTACATTTTTTTCTCGTATCCAATCCGAAATTCTTCTTGCCGTATGAACAGGGCAGTTGTCATGTTGAAAAATAAAATTCCTTTGAGGAAAAATATTACTTACTGAAGGTAACATAACATTTTGTAATATGTCTATAGTCTGTTATCTTGTTCCTCGTTTGATATTCTTTTTCTGCCACTTCCACGTAATTTATTTAAAGAGCCGGTATTTTGCCATTTTTTCGTTAAATCCTGAACGGTACTTTTTGGTAAGTTTTATTATTTCTTCCGATACACTCCTCACGCTGCGACCCTCTTCAAAAAACACCATCAATCTTGCTTTTTGTTGCTCAGTTAGTCTGTTCATTATGATAAAAGTTATTATTTTTATTTTAGTATTTCTGAAATATGATATAGGTTGACATTTTTTTTCTTGTCACTCCAACTTTCAGGTAAAGTTCAGGTGTCAAAGCCTGAAATACATTGTAGAAAAAAATGCGTCCGGTTTTTTTCGTCCGCAACTGTACTGATGATGCCATCTTTTCATTTCTGGGGGAGTTATATTGCGCTCTTAATGGGAGACGAGTGACTGCGGCCGAGTTCTGTGATTTGACAAAGGCGTTTGATGCGCTGATCGTGAACTACAGATGCAGAAGTTCGAAACTTACGGACTTAGAGGAGTTTCACTCAAGTGGTTTAGGTCTTACCTTTCGGAAAAGACACAGCACACAGCAAGTGTCGCTTAGGAACGTGTTTCGGAAAATGGCGAATTCACACTGGTATGCCTCAGAGATCAGTGTTCTCGCTCAGTGTGTTTCAGTTATATATATATTAATGATATTTCTCTTTTGTCTACCAAGGGTTAATTCACTTTTTTCGCGGGCGAAACTACCATCCTTTGAGATGCTGGCTCTGACGGGGAATTGTCGGAATGTGTCAAGAAGTGGTATGACGTAAATCTATTGATGTTTAATCAATACTGGTACATTCACCACCGAGTAGCGACAGAAACCGTCGGAACCTTTGATGTTTGGGGGTCAAATTTTATTTCTCCCTCATTTGACGCGTTTGACGGATAAACAACCTATTTCACTGGTTAAATTGTAAAGAACTCGTTTACACTGTCAATAATTTGAAGTCGACTTAATAAAATAAGGATATTTTCGGTTGAATTAATATGAATATCGTTGAAGAACTTTATTAAAAGAAAATATTTTGTTCGTTTATATTTTATAACACACAAAAGAAACAATTTTAATTTATAGTCTAGAAAAATCAAATTAGGTGAAACAAATTAACAGAAATAGTATTGCAATATAAATGATTTTTGAAGTGAATACTTCTTTGGTTTCATGAGAGTGATTTTTCAAGGCCGCGTCAGGACATGGTTTTCAAATATTCGTCTCGCGTTACGAAAAAAAATCCTATCATCGGTTATGATTCGATTTGTGTTATAATATAAAGAGTGTAGCAAACGTATCGGAACCGACTCAAATGATTAAAATAAGCTGAGAATAAGTGAAACTAACCGAAAGTTGATTGGACGACTAA
>JAEQML010078753.1:0-12285 GCA_016904865.1 Pissodes strobi | reverse complement strand
TAGAGAGATAGATGTTAGTGTGTTCGTATTCAGGTAATTATTAACTGTACTGCCATTTTGTAGTAGGTAAAGTTATTGACTTTATATTCTAGGGTTATAAAGTACTCGTCAGGGGCTTCAAAATGATGTGCCAAAAGACCCCCCTTTCTATTTAATTTTTTTTCCCAAGATGGCGCCTATTGGCGTATTTTGAAGCAAATCCGACAATCTTTATCAGTGCTAGCAGCAGTTTTGGATCCATTAATACAATTTTGAAGAAACACGAATATAAGGCATATAAATATCGCAACGTCCAGAAACTAACTGACGACCATCGCCGAAGGCAACGAGAGTTTTGCGAAATTTTCTTAATCGGTACCATGAGGATCTCATTATTTTAAAGAATATTTTGTGGACCGACGAAAGTTCTTTTTGACAAGGAATGGATGTAATAGAGAGAATACTCGTTACTGGTCAAATTCAAATTCAAATTCTTTATTCATGTTAGTACAATAAAAATGCTTACACACGTCAAGATATAAAAATTCAAATAATAGACTGCTGATCAGATTAATTTATTAATATAAAATCATTATAAGGCAGTATACCTATTAAATGTTTATAAAATACTTTAAAGTAGGTATAATAAAATGCACATGACAAAATGCTATAATACTACCGCAATCATCTCAGATGTCATTATTTCTAAAACTATGGGACATATACTCATTAACACTATAGAATACATTCCCGATTAAAATTTTTAAAATCAAGTCCATTGACGCTTTCAGGGAGCAAATTATAGAACTTACTTGTCCAGTAACCTGTGCCAGTCTGACACCTCTTTAGATTCCAGTATGCTGGAATAATGTCACCCTTCTGTCTGGTATTGTAGTAGTGTACAAGCTCGTGGGAAGGGAAGCTGTTCAGATTGATCTTTATGTAACAAACAGCATCCAAGATAAATTGGGACGGCAAGGTAAGGATCCTAAGGTCCCTAAACGCTTGTCTGCAATGGTCCCGGTAACCTAGCCCAAACAAAATTCTCACTGCGCGCCTCTGCAGTCTGAATGGTCGGTGTGTTTCCACAGAACAGCCCCAAGCAAGTATTGCATATGAAAGATGAGAGTGAAACAAAGGAAAATATGCGACCTTCATGACATCCCGTGATACACAATCTCCCAGATTTCGCAGTGCTCTACTCAGCCTAGTGCACAAACTATCAATGTGCGGCCCCCACTGCAGTTTCAGGTCTATTCGGACACCAAGAAACCCAACCTCCTCAACATCTCCGCCCACATTCCCAACATCCCTCAATGAAAACACCACCTGCTGTGTTTTATTTGCATTCAGAAGCAATTTATTCATCCTGAACCACTCCTCAGCCCTCTCCCGTGCGCACAAGTACCCTCCAATGCCCCCTCAAGAGTACTTGAAGAGAAAGACACCGTGGTGTCATCAGCAAAGAGCGTGTACCTGGCAATGTCTTCTACGGCCGGCAAATCATTAACATATATCAGAAAGAGTATGAGTCCCAGGACAGAGCCGTGAGATACCCCAATGTTAGTCACTCGCTCAGCTGACACCACCCCAGATACCCTCACCCTTCGTCTCCTGTTTGACAGGTAAGACTGCATTAGGTTGACACTCTTAGGACTAAGATTGCGATTCTCAAGTTTCTTCAGGAGGATGCCGTGGTCAACACAGTTGAAGGCCTTGCTTCTTGCTGAGATGGCACAACAGGACAGTATTGAACTCGCACCTGTGAAAGGAATCAATGATGTGTGAGACAAGGTCTAAAATAGCTAATACAGTGTTTTTGCCCCTTTCTGAAGTCAAATTGACATTTAGAAAAGTATTCCCTTTCCTCAAAGTAACTGACAACCTGAAGAACCATACACCTTTCCACCACCTTTGATACAATTGGAAGTAATGAGATTGGCCTGGATTTGTCAGTAAGCCGAGGATCGCCCTTTTTAAAGATAGGCACTACATAGCCTTTTTAAGTACTGACGGAAAGGTATTCTCACTAAAGCACAGGTTAATCAATCTAGTAAGAGGATCTATAATTATGTTTTTAATAGGCTTTATTATTTTTATATTAAAACCAAAAATCTTACGTTATATGTTTTTTCTGGAAAAGATTCCAAAAATGCATTTTCCATGATGCCAACAAACCTAGAAAGTTTTTCATCTACATTCATACTACGATCGCTCACAAAGTTCCATTCCATCTCACTCGTCCTCTTGTAAAACTGCAGCTTACCTCTCTCAGTGATGGGTCGGAAAGTAGCTTTGGTTTTAGTAACAATTTTTTTTTCTATTGGGATCACAAAATCAACCAGCCGTGCCAGGTGGTCGGAGAAACCTAGGTCAACAACCGTCGCCGAGGAAACCTCTATGTTATGGTCAAGAAAAATGTTATCAAAGCAGTTTTCCCCTCTTATGGCTTCACGGACTACCTGTTTTAAGTTAAAGCTAAAGACGCGTTTTCACGGGTCAATCTGAGTTGAACGATTTGGATCGATTATTGAATCGAAAGGAAATTGAATATGTAAACCACCTGCCGGCGTGGCCGTTCGACGGAGTGAGTCGATTCGACGGGAATGGTCTACTTTTGGTTGGCGATTGCCGCCGAATCGATGTTGACTGGAATGGAATATGTAAACTTCTCGTCGTACAGATTTGTATCGTTTCTTCGAATTATTCCAATACTTTTTTTTTCTAAAAGTTCTTCAAAATGTTTATTATCCATTCTAAGATGATTCCTATTTATAAGCCTCTGGATCTTCCACAAACAATTCTCGAAGCAGATTTTGTGATGCACCATGGGCATTTTGTCTTAAAATCCATGACCTGGTCCAACATCTTTGTTGTTTCTCTCCGTTTTTAATTTAGCCATTATTTCATCCCGAATTGACAACAAATTAATTGCACACCTACATCAATAATTTGACGTGACGCCATTTTCTACCACAATTATTCAACATGCATCATTTACCGTGTAAACCTTTTTGCTTTCAACACAGGTCGAACTATGGTCGAACGACCAAACTCGTTCAACTCAAATCGACCCGTGAAAATGGGCCTTTAGATCACATAATTGCAGAACATTGCCATTTGTATTAAGAAAATTTATATTAAACTCACCGGCTACAATAGTTTTCCTATTCGTACCCATAAGGCGGGTCGCACACCGGAGCAACGGGCAATAAGCAACAAGCAACTGGCGATAGGCAACGGAAAATAATATTGTACGTGTGTCTCACATTGAAGCAACAGAAAACAGTGACGATCTTTTGTGAATAATGTCTAACAGTGACAGTGATGACGGTGTTTTACTATTTTGGTGATATCTGCGTCGAAAAAGCAAAAAACGAAGACCCTGGATTCACCCTTCATTTGTGGAACTGAGGTGCCATAGTGCAGCCATATGGATAAAAGAACTGGAGCAAGATCCAGTTAAATTTCAAAATTGTTACCGCGCATTTGCAATTGCAGCTCATGCCCTTTCTTTCATCTCCCTTTTGTTATAATCTTGACAATTATAATCATAAATACATGGGGATTTTTTGACGATTTCGACCAATTTAATATTCGAGATAGAATAATCTGCCAATTTTCGCACCTTATCGCCTCAATGTACGCCGATAATGGAATGATCAACATGCAGGTTTGTTGCCGGCAATATAAATCGCCGGAATAGAGCAACTTGTTCGGACAGGCAATGTCGCATCACCTCAGTGTGCGAGACCACATTTGATCTGCAGTATCGTATCAATAGGTGATAATATCGCGTATTGCTAGTTGCGTGTTGCTTGTTGCCCGTTGCTCCAGTGTGCGACCCGCCTAAGAGTTAGTATCTGCTCTAAGGAATCTAAAAATGTTTCAAACTGGTCAGATGGGCAGCGATATACAGTTAAAAAATTGAGTTCAAGGTGTTTAATATATATGCAAGAAAGCTCTATAAATTTTTCAATATTAAGATTTACACGTACATCCAACACATTAAAATGGAAATCATTCCTTACAAAGATAACCGTTCCACCTCAAACAGAGTATGTCAACATTCTTGTCCGCTATAAATACTTCTAGTTCGCCAATTTTGTTTCGCAATGATCTGACATTTGCGTGCATGACTCTTAGCTTTCTTTTTGTAGTGTCTTCCTGCGACTCTGAAGATTCAAAAAATTGTTAACAACAATACCTTCGGGCCAAAAACTAGATGACAGATATTTGTCCCGGCTGGAGTAGGGGACTGCCAGTTTAAAGGAGGCACGGTACTTGCCTTTTTTTGTTTGGATTCGTTCACAGGAACAACCCCTTTGTAAGCCATTCTGCTCTAAATATTGTAAAACTTCGCTGCTAATCGTCTCTGGGGCTAGTCCCGATATGAATAGGAATGTCTTTCGTTCAGCTGTTTTTAGGGTTCTTGGGTTTCATTGGAGCCTTTTAGAGGTTCCGGTCTTGGTTGGTTAGACCCTTTTTGTTGATTTTGAGGCGAATTCATTTTAGTGTGATCTTGAAGCCTGGATTGCGACCTACGTCGTCTCCGTTTAGGATATTCCCAGGTTCCCTCATTTTTATTGTAATTTTCCCAGAGTCGATATTTTCTTTAGCAACAACGTCAATGTTAGCAATGTCACTTTTCTTCCTGCCATCGTTGCCATCGCTCGCTAGTTCATTTTGAGTCTCTACAGTGTTGTCGGTTGTGGTTAGATCTTTAGAACTTTGGATTTCGGGATTGTTGTTCTTATTTTCGAAGCTGGGGCCATCTGGTGGCCGGGTGGAATCACAGTTTTCACTGGTCTATAGAAAACCCCTATGTTATACTTGAAATAAAAAGTCAAGGATATGAAACCGGTAACATATGGCGCGGCGTAGGGTAATTAATACATAGATTCTAGTTCCTATATTTTAAAACGAAAAGTTAACTGGAGATGCTTACCTAAGGCTTCTACAGCATGCAATATCTGATGCCATTGATGACCTGCCATTAAATGTGGCAAACGAAATTATTTGGCAACAAGTCGCATTTTATTTGGCACCCCACACTGTGTACGAAGAGTGAGAGATTACCTCAACGACAAATATCGGGAATGGATAGGTAGCGGTGGTATCATGTCTTGGGCCCCGAACACCCCGGATTTCACCATTATGGACTACTTCTTTTGGGGTCACATTAAGCAGAAAGTTCACAAATTCTATTCAAGAGTTAAAAGAAAGGCCAGAAACTCTTACAAATGCATTAAACCACGCAATAAAAGTTTATGAGAAATGTCTGCAAAGAAATGGCGGCCAAGTTGAGCGATTTTTATAGTTGTTACAATAATCCTTATTTTTTGTTAACACTTTCATTTTTAGAATTAATAAATATTGTTACGATTTCTTTCTAATTCCTTTTGTCGTTAAAAACTGGATATCACCTGAGAACAGCTCTATTAGAGCTGCATTTCAATTTACGTGGAAAATATGTTTCGAATTTAAATAATTCGAAAACGGCTGACAATAGACATATAGGTACTGTCTTATATCAAAATTTTGTAAGATTTTGCGTAAAATCTGAAAATGCAATAATATACATGTACATGGTATTTCATTATAAAAATAATAAGTTAGGTGCATAACATTTTTAAAATACTGTATGCCACAATTCGATATATGACAAGAAAAACTTGGCAGTTAGTCCTACATGATTTTTAGTTCTTTTCGAAAGAATACAAAATAACAAAGTTACACCCATTTAAAATGTGGACAAGCTAATTTGGTGGCACTCTACAAGGTGGCTCGAATGCAAGTCTATGTATGGGGATCTCGAAAACCGTATAAGAGTTGCAGTGTCAGTCAAATTAGAACAAAATTTGGCATTTAGGTGCCTAGCAATATGCCGTTTAGAAAGTTTTAAAATTCCGCGTATATGCGGAAAAATACAAAATTTTGAAAAATCATCTTAGGTTTCTTGGGCTTATTTAAAACCGATTTCAAATTGGATTGCACTTTTGCATTGCCAGTTTGGAATCTGACGGTTCGTTTTCAAGGGGTCATCATCACCTTTCTTCTTTTAAATACGAACTTTAATTTTTTTATCGGTTATCAGATGATATTGGTTTTATTAATATGAATATGTGTGATTAATATTTTTGTATTTATTTTATTATTTTTTTAAATTGCTTATCTTACTTTGTCGTAATTTTAAATTCCCTTTGAAATTTTTATATTCTATAAAAATATTTTATTTTGCTTTTTGTGTTACGTGGAAAATTGGCGCCTTTATTTTTAATAAAAATATAAAACAGTGAAATTAAATCAACAAGTTCCCTTATTATTTACCACAAGGCAAAATAAATAATAAAAAAAATTGAAATAAAAAAAAAGAATAAAAAAAATTTAAGTTCGTATTTAAAAAACGAAATTTGATGATGACCCCTTGAAGATAAAACGCCGGATTCCAAAATGGTATCAATCCGCTCTATCCAATGGTGGTATTATTGGATAGAGCGGATTGAGCTGAAAAAGTGACAATGCAAAAGTGCAATTCAATTTGAATTACGTTTTTAATAAACCCAGGAAAAAAATAAAACGATTTTTCAGAATATCGGTTTTTTCTTGATATCTCCGGAAATACTCGGAATTTTAAAATTTTCTAAACGGCATATCGTTAGGCACCTAACTGCGCAATTTTGTTCTAATTTACCCGACACTGTATCTCTTACGGTTTTCGTGATCCCCATACGTAGACTCGAATTCTAACCACCCTGTACATCTTGGATATATATTGCTTGTCGCTAAGAATATATAGATTTATTGAAAATTAAAATATAAATATTTTACTGCAGACACAAATCTAATATTTTTTATGGCCAATAAGTTACTTGTAGAAAAAAAGTTGAATTTTCTATTACAAAATTGTTTAATTAATTTTCTTAAGAGGATACGTAACCTTCCGTATAATAGGATAGCAAATGTCTTTATTTCTCTTCGAGACACCTGCTTCCGTGGCACCCGTAGTGGAGCCTGGAACCTTTTTAACAAGGCTCCGTTACTGCGGCCTTAAGCGCCAGTATCGTCGGAGGGAGTAGTCGCTTTAGTGGCCTTTCTTGCTTTAGTCCCTCTTTACTGAACCTTGCGCTGGGTACCTGCGATTAGATTAGTGTTAGCCCTTACTTCACCACTACCCCGAGGTCCCAGACCGTCCCTGAAACTGCAGATGAAACATGTGGAGCCCACTCTCGAAAATACTTTTGGCGAAACCCCAATAAATTGGCGCGTTAATGGGCAATTTCGCATACCACAAACATTTCTGACAATACCCTGATTTATTATTAACTATTTACCTAAATAAAATTTGATGCTTCAATTTCTACTTATTTCAGAATTTAGAATTCGTTAAAAAATGGCAGGCGGTTGCCTTCAATAATAATTGTAACGTCACAAATTCGTGTTTCAGGCCTAACTTGTAGGTTACGAATGTTACGAATAACCAAGGACTTAAGAAATACCTACCATCGAATCAAGGTACTTTAAGTACGTCCCTTTATTTCTTATTTTGCAGTAATCAAGCCTTTTATTATTATTGCCAATGTAAATTAATTAATAAATATATTATCTCTAACATGTTATGCATTAAGAAACAAGAAGTTTGATAATAAATATCGAAAAGTTTACGGACATGATTATATTGTTGTATAAATTAATTATTTTGTTCAGTGTGCTGATGTGTATCTTTCGTATGTAGATAATTATTGTTTAACTAAATATGGAAGACTAATTGAATAGCATTTCTTTTGAACGTATTTGTGAACAAAAATGCTCAATTCTAACAGTTACGTGGATGTGCCGTTTGATCTCGATGATGATGTTACACTACTGAATGTTTTTAATAAACGGTTTGAGGTAACTGAAACTATAGATTAATTTGAATTCGTATATATTATATACACAGGTTTCCTGTGGACTTTCTATAAAGAAAATTTCCGAGGGTGCTCTTAGTTAATACGTTTTTTCTATTTTTAGGAACTGCTTGAGAATGAACCACCGACCGATGATATGGACCTCTCGGAATACACTTTCGGGAAATACGCAGCCACGTACTTTGCACACGGCACAGGTCCTCAACATTCCAGAAAACCGCCACGGGGAGCTTTGCACGAGTTACCCACTCCTGATGATGTATTGGCTGCCCAGGCGCTTTGGGCGACCGTGCTGAGATTTATGGGAGATATGGCTGAACCTAGAGGTAATATGTTCATGGAAGAAGTAAATAATTATATAGTACGAAAAGAACCTCATTCGATCGTATTTTTTTGTTATATAATTTACTCGGTAATTCTACAAAAAAAATTACCTAAGGAGTAAGTAACTACATACGTAATTGTAGCACTTATGCACTTAGCTATGAATACTAATAGCTAACTGAAATTATTTTTTATCAACCAAAGCACAAGATATTAACCAATAAATCTAAATAGGGAAGGTTTGCTAACATATGTTCGAAACTTTCCACTCGCAGATGTGGTAATCTAAATTGACGAATAACAGAACTATGCATTTTGTTGACAGCAATATTTGTTATTGTAACGTTTTATGGCTGGAAAGATTCTTGATTGTTGAACTTCCTTCACCTCTTCAGTAATAGATATATTTTCAGCCAGCAGAGAAAATGATGGACCTCCCGTACCAGTAATGACCGAACTGAATCAAACCCTCAGTAGAGGATTTACCAACAGGAAAGAATATCAGCAAATCGTACAAGAGGAAAGAAAGCAGATGAACTCGATAGATAAATCCGGGAGGCAAAAACTTATTAACATGACGCTAAAGAGAAAGATCAAACTATTGGATGACATGAAGAAAGGCTTCGTCGAGGACACGTTTGCACTGCAGAGCTACAACGAATGGATGAATCACAGAAGGACGAATAATTTAGAGAAGTTACACTTTATCATAGGTCATGGAATTTTGAGGCCAGAATTAAGGTGTACATTGGTTTTGTAGATACCATAATAAGCAAAACGAAATCCATTTCTTATCTCATAGTACAAGTTTTAAATATGATCAGTCACTTTTAATATTTCAAAAAATTCTGTCCATTTTCAGCCATTTAACCGGCTTCTTATTCTTAAATTTTATTATAAAAAAAAATATTGAAATCGCAATGATTGAATTTTTGTATTTAATAAATAAATCTCAAAAAATGTTTGAGGTCAGTTTTAATTTTAAATCATTGCTTACTTATGTTTTTTAATTGCTTTAAAGTTTTTCTCGTTTACATAATAACATTTAAATTTACGGAATATTTTTTGATGTGCTGATTTATTATATATTATTTTTAGGACCTTTCAAACTCTCAAAAAAAAAATTAAAGTTCGGAGATTAGTCACTTATGCCACTTATTAGAAAATCAAAAAATCCCAGAAAATTGTTAATTTATAGCAAATTTTGATAGCTTAAGTTCTGGAAACATTGCCTTAGACTATATTTTTAGATAATAATGAGGCAAAAATCGCGTAGACTGAAATTTTTTCCCTAATTAATATTTTGATATTGCTTTTTTTAGAGATGAAATTTTATGTATAATCTGTAAACAACTCACGAATAACTACAGTAAAGCCTCATTTGCTCGTGGATGGATCCTCCTATCTCTTTGTGTAGGTTGTTTTGCTCCCTCTGAACGTTTCTTGCAATATTTGAGAGCCTTCATCAGATCTGGGCCTCCAGGCTATGCGCCATTTACTGAAGGCAGGCTGAATAGAACCTTGAAGAATGGTAATAGAACTCAGCCTCCCACCTACTTAGAGCTTATAGCAAATAAGGTAAGTATACACAAAGATAGGGAGGGAGACTAATAAAAGAATTATTAACATTTTTAATATTTATTTTTTTATTTTCTAAGACTAATGAACCAATATAATTTGATTGATTGTGAAGAATTCTGGAGTATCGACTTTGCATTGGTTGTACAGGTTTATTGATATACCATCAGATTTGATAGCGCTATCTTTAAAAAAAATATCGAAAATTATGTGTTTCAAAGAGAACGGTAAATATAATGCATTGGAACCATTGCTAATATATTAATCTTATGACAGAGTTTTTATCCTTATCAGTTATTTTTGAAGAGGTATTAGGCCTAGTGTATTTTGAATCAGTAAGGAACAGCCTATCCGATAAAGGATCATATTGAGAATGTTCTATTTAACCCTACCTCATTGTTCCTGCTGCAAGTGCTGCGACTATCCACTGGTCAAAATGACCCACAGCTTGTAAATTATTCTAACACAAAAACAGAAGTTTATTGACTTACTTGAAACAAAAACAATTTATTGAAAAAGCAGAAACTACAAAAATATTTTTAAAACAATTTGGACACATTTTTTGAAGCATTGTTGGCGTACTTGGCACTTTGCACAAATTAGAAAATTAGTTTGTTTTTCGGTCACTTTTGCGCGAACAAAATGTACACCTTTTAGATGCTGGTTGACGTTGTTGAACAGCTTCTGGAGCCTGTATGATAATCCCAAATATATCTATCGGCTGTCAAATTTCTTAGTTTCCGTGGGATTTTGTTGTTATAGATTCGCATTGTCATGTGGAGCTTACATAGATCACGTCCAAGTTTTTTGAGAAAATCAAGTCTACAAATTTCGATACTATGCAATGCAAATTAGTATATAACTCTAGTGTTCATTGCAGATACATTTAACATCATACTAAAAATTACCATGGGCCATCCATGAGTATACCCGATTTAGATATGAGTTCGGAATATGCCTTTTTGTCCGAAGCGATCTTTCATGTCACCGCGAGGAAACACTCGAACCGAACAACCTTGACGTCATGTGGCTCAAGTTCACCGTCAAGGGATTAACCAAGTTTATATGTTGTCTTTATCGCCCTCCGAGCGATAGAGCCTACCAAAGCTTTATCATAACACTAGCTACCACTTTTGACTCAATACAGGTCGATCACCCCAGTTCAGAAATAATCGTTCTGGGAGACTTCAATGCCCACAACACCAACTTGCTCAAACATCACAACAAGACCGACAACGAAGGTAGAGAAGCTGAAGCATTTGCCATCAGCTGCGGGCTTACTCAACTTGTAGACGAACCAACTCGAATCTCAGAGAGGGGCGAATTCGCCGCCCTCCTGAATCTTTTTCTGACCACCAATCCTGACCAGTACAAGGTTACAGTTGGTCCGCCATTAGGTACTTCCGACCACAAACTTATTACAACGGTTTGTGAATTGCCACCCATAGAGAAGGATCCATCATTTCCTCGCAAAATCTGGCATTACAATTCTGCCTAGATTTTCCTTGGCTCGACGTCTGCTTTGCCACTGACGACCCGTCAGACTGCTGCGAAGAGATCGTGCAAGTAATCTCCTCAGGAATGGAAGCATACATTCCAAATTCCGTCAAGTTACCATCAAAAGGAAAGCCCTGGTTCGACAAAAGATGCGAAAGAGCTGTAGGAAGGAAACAGCAAGCCTACAAGTACTGGCAGCAAAATCAGACCGCTGAAAATAGCAATTATTTTGTCGAAGCGAGAAACGAGTGCAAGCGTGTGATCGAAGAAACTAAGGACAAACACAATCGAAGGATCAGGAATAAACTTTTGCAATGCCCCAGTGGTTCCAGGAATGTGTGGTCGGTAGCAAAGGCAGTAAGTAACAACTTTACAAAAACGTCTCTCCCGCCTTTGACAGATGAACGTGGCATCACGGCGACTACAGCCAAGGAAAAAGCAAACATGCTCGCCAAAATGTTTTCATCACACTCTACCTTAGACGTGCCCCAAGGCAAGACTCTCCCCACTATACCGAACATCAACGCTACCATGGCAGAAGTCACGTTTTCTCACCGTGATATTCGCAAAATCCTTGAAGAACTAGATACGCAAAAGGCATCAAGACCGGACGGAATACCTGCCATCGTGCTAAAGAACTGCGCCAACGAACTAACACCCGTTTTTTCCAGGCTTTTTTCTCTTTCTTACAGAAAAAGGATTTACCCATACTCTTGGAAAATCGCTCGAGTGCAACCTGTTCCAAAAAAAGGCAAGAAAACCACGCCCTCAAACTATCGCCCAATTGCCTTGCTTCCAATAACCTCCAAAGTCATGGAACGTGTAGTCAATCAGCAACTACTCAAATACCTCGAGAACAACAGAATAATCAGCGATAATCAATATGGCTTTCGCAAAGAGAGATCGACAGGAGATATTTTGGCCTATGTCACTCATATATGGAGTAGGGCAATTGAAAACTATGGAGAGTCTCGAGCGATTGCGTTGGATATTTCAA
>JAEQML010078752.1:0-12285 GCA_016904865.1 Pissodes strobi | reverse complement strand
TTGGGAAAAAATTTTTGGGGTTCAATCTTTAAAAAAACGTGTTGCAATACAAACATAAATTCGGTACACCAACATCTACATGCAAATAGACCACACATACTAGCCCTTACAGAAACACAAGTATGTTCTACAACAACAGCAGTGAACTACCCTTATCCTGGTTACGACTTACATACCCGATTTAGACATAAGTTCGGAATATGCCTTTTTGTCCGAAGCGACCTATCATGTCACCGAGAGGAAACACTCGAACCGAACAACCTTGACGTCATGTGGCTCAAGTTCACCGCCAAGGGATTAACCAAGTTTATATGTTGTCTCTATCGCCCTCCGAGCGATAGAGCCTACCAAAGCTTTTTTTCAACACTAGCTACCACTTTTGACTCAATACAGGTTGATCACCCCAGTTCAGAAATAATCGTTCTGGGAGACTTCAACGCCCACAACACCAACTGGCTCAAACATCACAACAAGACCGACAACGAAGGTAGAGAGGCTGAAGCATTCGCCATCAGCTGCGGGCTTACTAAAATTGTAGACGAACCAACTCGAATCTCAGAGAGGGGCGAATTCGCCGCCCTCCTGGATCTTTTTCTAACCACCAATCCTGACCAGTACACAGTTACAGTTGGTCCGCCATTAGGTACTTCCGATCACAAACTTATTACAACGGTTTGGGAATTGCCACTCATACAGAAGGATCCACCATTGCCTCGCAAAATCTGGCATTACAATTCTGCAAACTGGGACGATCTAAGGGAGTTCTACCTAGATTTTCCTTGGTTCGACGTCTGCTTTGGCGCTGACGACCCATCAGTCTGCTGCGAAAAGATCACGCAAGAAATCTCCTCAGGAATGGAAGCATACATCCCAAATTCCATCAAGTTACCATCAAAAGGAAAGCCCTGGTTCGACAGAAGATGCGAAAGAGCTGTGGGTAGGAAACAGCAAGCCTACAAGTACTGGCAGCAAAATCAGACCGCTGAAAATCGCAATTATGTTGTCGAAGCGAGAAACGAATGCAAGCGTATTATCGACGAAACTAAGGACAAACACAATCAAAGGATCAGGAATAAACTTTTGCAATGCCCCAGTGGCTCCAGGAATTTCTGGTCGGTAGCAAAGGCAGTAAGTAACAACTTTACAGAAACGTCTCTCCCACCTTTGACAGACGAACGTGGCATCACGGCGACTACAGCCAAGGAAAAAGCAAACATGCTCGCCAAAATGTTTTCTTCGCACTCTACCTTAGACGTCCCCCAAGGCAAGACTCTCCCCACCATATCGAACATCAACACTACCATGGCAGAAGTCAAATTTCATTACCGTGATATTCGTAAAATCCTTAAAAATCTAGATACGCAAAAGGCATCAGGACCGGACGGAATACCTGCCATCGTGTTAAAGAGCTGCGCCAACGAACTAACACCCGTTTTTTCCAGGCTTTTTTCTCTGTCTTACGGAAAAGGGATTTACCCATCTTCTTGGAAAGTCGCTCGAGTGCAACCTGTTCCAAAAAAAGGCAAGAAAACCACGCCCTCAAACTATCGTCCAATTGCCTTGCTTCCAATAATCTCCAAAGTCATGGAACGTGTAGTCAATCAGCAACTGCTCAAGTACCTCGAGAACAACAAAATAATCAGCGATAATCAATACGGCTTTCGCAAAGAGAGATCGACAGGAGATATATTGGCCTATGTCACTCATATATGGAGTAGGGCAATTGAGAACTACGGAGAGTCTCGAGCGATTGCGTGGGATATTTCAAAGGCATTCGACAGAGTTTGGCATGACGGACTGCTCAACAAACTACCGTCCTTCGGACTGCCAGCCTCGCTCTGCAGCTGGCTTGCCAGTTTCCTTAAGAGCCGATCTCTGCACGTTGCAGTCGATGGACATATCTCGGACACATTCACCATCAACGCGGGCGTGCCTCAGGGCGCAATACTTTCACCAACTCTGTTCCTCATCTATATTAGTGACCTGCTGACCGAAACAAATTATCCTGTTTACAGTTTTGCAGATGACAGTACCCTTGTCTCCCACTTTAGATCAGAAAAACCCTTACTAGCGACTGAGACTCATCACCGCAGACAGGAGCAGATTACAGGAATTAATCAAGACCTGGAGAAAGTTCAAACTTGGGGCGACCGAAATTTGGTCCAGTTCAATGCAGCAAAGACCCAAGCAGCCACGTTTACCAAGAGGGCCAATACAGCGGGCCCTGACATCATTATGGCAGGGTCGACCATTCCTTCATCCTCGTCAATCGGACTGTTGGGTATCTCGGTCAACAGCAATATGTCCTGGCATGACCACGTTGCTAGCATCGCAAAATCAGCCTCCCAGAAGCTTGGTGCGCTGTTTCGCAACAAAAAACTCTATACACCGCAGCAGTTTCTCTTGCTCTACAAAGCGCAAATAAGACCGTGCTTAGAATATTGCTCACATATCTGGGGTGCCGCACCAAAGCACACCCTAAAGCTGCTGGATTCCATTCAGAAGAGAGCTGTGCGTCGTCGGCGACCCGGAGTTGACCCGGAATCTAGATAGTCTGGAACACCGCAGACATGTAGCCGAGATATCTCTGTTTTACAGATACTTTCACGGCAGATGTTCCCAGGATTTGGTTCGCCTCATCCCGCCCCTGGCAGCTCCTGTCAGACAGTCACGACAGACGGCAAGAGCGCACCAGTTCGTCGTACAACTGGAAAAACCTAGAACATCGCTTTACAAGAACTCCTTTGTCTGGCGCACTGCATCACTGTGGAACTCTCTCCCAGCACATCTGTTTCCCACTGACTACAACTTACAAATATTCAAGAGCCGTGTCAATCAACATCTTCGCACACACACCGCTCGTCGAGCGCCATAGGGTCTCCCTTTAGTGTGTGTGCCACCGCCATAAAAAAAAAAAGAAAGGTACATTTACAACGAAAAACATAACTCAAACTACCTCCTAGATTTTAGACTTTTATGCAAAGCTGAACGGTCCATGCATGAACAACAACAGCCTAACTTTAATTGAAAAATAGAATTGACATTACTTTCAAAATTATGACTTGACTTTCCGGCGCCCAATTTTCTAAGCTTCATCGTCATTGAGGAGAGGCTTCATTAGGCCATATCTCACCAATCATCATAACGGATGCAAAGTGAACTTCCTTACAATATCTGTAATTATATAATTATATATAGTTATGATAGTTAATTGCATAATTTAAGAAATGTTTTAATTATCTTTAGTTTGTTTTCATACAGGATTTTGTACGACAATATTCAGGGTGCACCATTCTTTCATAATAAATGCATTGCGTTGCTTTAGCTTTAGTACATCCGCTCTATTAAATAAGATCATTATTAATTTCTGTTAGAAAATAAAGTGAAAGTGAGCTTACGGTACTCACATTAGCAACACAATATATTACCAATTTTATTTGAAACATCCTACAAGACGCCGTTTCACAGGAACACCCAACTACTTAAAGTAATTACATAAAATACGTAATAAATAAATATGCGCTTAAAGAGAGCGGCTATATCACAACTTGGTTAGTTGCTTCATTTTGAATTTTCATCACGGTATTATTATCAGAAAATATCAGATTTATGCACACCAGTTGAACAGGAAAGCAAGAGTACTGCAAAATTTGTAAATGACGAGATTAGCCATGGGCATGGGAGTATCTTCATGATATAATGTTGCTTCATATTTCATCGCACCCATGCAATTAAGACCTGCTATATGGCGGCCTTCTCTTATTTTGATATTTAAGCAGTATGTTATGAAATATTATTTTAGGTGAATAGGTACTCCACCAAATAAAGTGAAGCAGTGGATATTGTGTCTCTTGAATAGACATATCCGTTGGAATCAGTACTGTTTCTGTAGCAGTGATCTTAACTGCCCTCATATTCAAATACCATAAAGATAAATATATCTTATCATAAAGTTCAATAATTAAGGCTCAATCAAAATAGACTATTCCAAAAGCCATAAAAGGTAATGATTGGATCGCCAAGCCCTTGATTCTTAGCCTTATAATGAATCTTCCTGACTTTTTCATTAAATGTTGAAGTAGTTTTCCTACCCGTCGGCTCTTCCTCGATGAATGTACCGATCTAAATTTGCCTTAGTATACTTTATAAAGAGGGTATCTAATGTTATAATCCCATCTTATGCTTGGTCAATATACACCTATTCAATTGGCAGAGAGGTGAATACCTAACCTTTATTAGAATAAACACGTAGAATACCTTGTTGACAGGTAGGCATTTGAATAAGCCTTTAATGATAATGATCGGCGCATTAAGCACTGCAAAACTTTATAAAATTTAAATTGATTTGAAATTAGTCGTACCGTGAAAACGTCAAACAGTGAAAAGCTAAATTAAGATATTAAATTTAATTAATATTATGCTCATCACTTGTTGCAACAATTTCCCAATCAAGCTGCTCTGCCTAGCCATTAAAAGGGAGAATCAGAATTAAATATTTAACTCTTTCATATTGTAAGCTATTTCTAATAATTATAATGGGAATAATGAATATTATAGGTAATTTTTAAAAGATAATGAATAGATGTTATTTAAAAAAAAAACTGAAACTCCAAAATATATTTATAGCTCAGTCGAATTAAGCAAATCGGTGGAAAAAATTCCTAGAGAGTTGGAATTTTTTTTAAACGCTCTCTCTAGACTAAGGTAGACATATACCAAAAGTCCCCGAGGGTGGGGGGTGAGCTCGAGGAGGGGGTGGAGGTTAAAGGTACCATTTTTAAGTTTTTCGCTTAAATCTCGAAAACGATCACTCCTATCGATTTTCATAATTTATACCAATTAAAGCTAACAATATTTTGTACAAAAATAGTCCTATGCACTTTTGTGGTAGGACTAATTGTAAGCGAGTTATAGGGCGGACAAAATAAACATCATTTCAAAAAATCTGCTTTATTTGCATTTAAAACCGTAGGACAAGGAATTTATTGGTCCAACACTTCATTAGAGGAGATGGGGATCACGGGGGTCCATAAAGTCTTCCTAGTTATCCCCAAATGCTGCATTCGCGTCTTCAAACTAAACAATGAATTTTAAATTACAGTCTTGTTCAGTAGAATAATAGTAGATAAATGTGTTGTGAATTTAAAATTTGAATAGACCGCGAAAAGAATATACTAGAAGCGGATGTATTTTAGGTGATAATTTGGAGAGAGAGACATTATGGTAGAAGATGTTAGACCACCGGTAGTATAGTCGAACTTTTGTGTAGTCCTTAATATTAAACATAAAAATCGGTAGTAGTTGTAGAATTTAAGTAAGCTCCCTCAATATAGTTTAATACTCTATGTGCCAATTTTGTAAACGTAAATCAATATAATAAATAGTTAATGCATTTTCGGTGTTTCACTAAATTAAGAATTAATGTGGTGCCAACCCAGCACAGTAGGCAGTTGGTAGCTAAAGTGTAAAGAATATTAATTATAAGTGATAACAAGTCCCAGGTATAAAAACTAAAAGATGATTGAATATAGATTATTTAAATAAAATTTGCAATAAATTAATTATTGGTCCAACAGTTTATTAAAGGGTGTCAAGGGGGTCTATCAAGTCTTCCTGTTCATCCTCATATGCTGAATTGTCATCTTCAACTCGAAAGCTGTTAGTGCACGCGCCCTCGCAGTCACCACATATTGACGAGCATAGGATACCTGTTAAAGATTCAAGTTTTAAGTTAAATTATTTTTCCGTTGTATTTTACTTACAGCCATCAGTTAACATCAGAAAAAACAATACCTGATTTGCGGCATCCACAACGGGCCCCACAGCCTTTGGTGCAGTTGCAGAATATTGTTGAAAGAGTGGCAGGTTGATTTAAAGTTGTCAAGGGTTGAAGATCTCCATCTGCTCCTTTCATCCAACCCCAATCCAGTTTGTTGCCCAGCCATTCCTGAACTTGAAAATAAACTCTGTATGAGTGTTGCAGTGCAGAGCGTTTAGTTGGTGGTAGAGAGGGGAGGTCTGGCTTCACCCTTGTGGTGAATTTTAGGAATGCTGCATATCGCTGTTTGTCCAAGTCTGTAACTGTGGCTTTGTATATTGCTGGGAACATCTGTTCCCCGGCGTTTGCCACTTCCTCGGGTGTTGAAGTCTTTGCGTAATACACGTTGGCGATTAATTGCAGAGTGTTATCCCTCATAAGTAATTTAGCAATTGTTGACTTTCCTTTTCGGAAAATTGCAGAAGTGGTATCGCAGCCGCTAAAAGCGTGAATAAACAGAATGCTATTTGCAAAGTCAAGTTCCTGCAATTCCTTGAAGGAATAAGTTTTACTTTCCTCATTTCCCTTCCCAGGTTTAAAAAACTTTATATCTCGTTCCTTTGGAGCTAAAGCGATCAGCAACAAAAGATCCACATCCTCGCTGATGACAGCCGTTGAACAGCTACATTCTGCTTTTTCCAATGCTCACCGTGTAATAGTTGTATCTGCATCAGCATTAGCTTGTCTAACTTCTATCCCCTCTGCAGTCATTTTCCGAGACAGCATTCTGATGAATCTTTCCGTATTTTTTTCATTGCCCAAAAAGTGTTGTTGCTGAGTCATCACTGCCATCTCTTCGGTGAAATTAATATCGACTGATGTGGTGGTGGTGGTGGTACGACGTTTCTGTTCTGCACGTTTTGTGCTGTTGGCAGTGTCCAAGTAGCCATTAAAAACGACTGTGCAGCATTCACCATAGTGCTTTTTTAGGTAAGTGATATATCGATTGAATATCACTGAAAATGTTAATCCTGTATCCTACCTGACTCCATGTAACAGGAACCCACCGTCAATCACATTAGTGTGAACCTTGAGGTCCGGAGTAACGGGGTGAACAGGAAAAATGTCATATAAAGCAGACTTCTTTGTCTTCCGCATTCCCTTTTCATCAAAGAGCGATAATGGAAAACGCGCCAGTTCGTAACAGAGAAGATCTTGTAAATCCTCCTCGTTCTTCTTAGAAATAGCTATTCGTTGGAATATAAGAAGGGGATCAACCACCTCCATAACGTTGTCAATTTTTATAGTACTTCTCATGTAGGCCAGTGATAATACTTTGTCTTTTCGAGCCTATTTTATCTCGCCAAGCTTTTGTCCTACCATCTTTCTCATCGTAATCTTGCCTTCTTGTAGTGCTTTGTGGCAATTTACATCGCGGTTCGCAACGACACCTGTTGTGAGGGAAACTAATGCATGTGATTCTGGAAAGGGAGGGTGCCGAGAAAACCAACTGAGGAGCTTCCTTCTGTCCCCATCATCTCTTTTCTGCCGAGACACTCGATAATCGACATGTTGCTCCCCTGTAGAGAAGTGCAGGCCAGCGAAGTCTTCCAATGCAGAGCAAATTGTTGTTGACGTAGGTGCTCCGCCAATCCACCTCGCCAGTACAAAATCAGTTATCTCTCGCCCACTTGTTAACCCTCCATGGGTCTTCCTGCTACGCATTAAAGTGAGTTCTATTGTCATATCAGACCAGTTTCCAGACCCGGGCGAATCTGATCTGCTCACAGCGAAGTATTTGGTGAAATCGTCAAAGACCTATCGATGGGTATTGAGAAGAGAACGCATATCCTGCAGATATAAATGCGCGCACTTAGCATACTGCAAGTGGCCACTTGCATGGAAGAAGGGCAACATTTGCTGCACTGAGCACAGATGCAATTCTCAGTTCCCTGAACGTTCGGCTTCAATGAACTGCTTCATCAGGGATACCATATGAAAGTATTGCACTCACAAGGCAGCAGTGGGCCCACGGGCTTCAATGGATGACAGTACATCCTTAATTTTTATTTGAAGGAGGCATAATTGGCTATTCTGCTTCATTATATCATGGACGAGCCTCAACAACAGCTCTGTAAGTTCTGCCTTCTCTTCATCTGAGACCTCCAAATTGTTCAAAATAATTTCAGCTAAGACACACTGTACAAGCAGATGTCCTCGTACTGCTCTGCTAAAGGCATGTCCAGTAAGCATTTTATCTACTGAATGCGCTGCAAATACAGTACACAACACCTCTTTGAGACCACTTCCAGCCATTATAAACCCAATGCACCCCAAGAAAGACATTAAAAGGTGAAACCCACCCAATCTTACGACAACAGATTTTATATGAGGATCATCTTGGCTAGATGCTACAATTTCACGGGCCTTGATATATAGGGGTTGGTCAAATGTAGCATAACACGTATTAATTTCGTGTCGGAGCCAGTGTTCTGCAGCATATTTAAGGGCTGTGTAAGTGGTGTCCTTATCACTCGGGGATGCAGTTATAAATGGCAGTGGCACTACAGCACTCCTATCCGGAGACTCTCCGTGATAGAGACCCAGCATATAACCTTTCCACTCGGGTATTTTTTCCAGCCTGAGCCATTTACCAGCAAACCATAACACATCTGACAGTTTGGGGTAAGGAAAATCCGGAACAGGATTACAATCACTCAAATCTTTAACCAAAACAGCCTTAAGCACTATTTTACCGATGTTTTCATAAGTCTCCAACGGTATGACTCCCAGCGTTCCTATGGATGACGCTGGAGAGGGGCTTTTGTCAGTCTTTCTATTCTCAAGGGAGGAGGAAGCTTACTTGCAGGGGTTAGGGAATTAATACCACCCATGATGTGGAATGTTTTCAGATCATCCAACGTAGCTACGTTGTAGTCTGCGTTATCAAAGACGTATTGGGTGAATACCTCATGTAGTATAGGTTGTTGGGGACTGTGAATAGCGGACATCTCTAAAATGAGCATTATTGTAAGAGGCACTGAAGCCAAAATTCGCCAGCAAGTTGACCAGGTTTTTGGGTCCATACTTCCGATATATAAAAAAGGCTATGCCATGCATGATAGGCGAAATGAAGGATCGCGGACGTACAGCAGTTATGACAGCATGGGAGAGAGACAAGGCTTTTTTTCGTTTTCTCTTTGTTTTGGTATCTTGAAGTTAGAAGTGTTTCGAAGAAAGTCAAGATACTTGGAGGGATCATTTCCTCAACTTCACCAAGAAAATCTTCACTTGGAGGATATTGACTGGTGTCGTACGCTCGGCTCTGTATATCTTCTTTAATGATTGCAGCCGCGGCTCGAACTACTCTAAGGCGTTCTTCTTCTGCCGTTTTCCCCCTCATACTGCTTTCGTACCAGGCTGAGTTTAAAATTATGTCACCAGCCTCTTTGTAGCACAGAACGGTCTTGTGGGAATGTAGCTGACTGATTATTAAACGTTCCTTATACTTTTCCTGCAGCTTTTCTTTTACTGTTTTAACTGTTGGCTTTTCTCCCGTAATTGCGCTCATAACCTCATCCATCGAATACTGATAGTCAATTGCCTGAACGAGAAAAGTTTAGATATCGTCCATAGCAGCTATCACGTAGTCCTCTGAGGGACGTCCTTTTTTCACCAGTACCACTATTTTTTGAGAAAAATTTGATACAGCACAGATCATGGTAAATAGCTTCAGCGGCAACCAAATCGCAGACGGTCCCAACTCGTATTGATACTTCTTGTCCCCATTCGTCGTCCCTTTCACATGCAGCTTTTAAAATGTTATTCTTCATCTCCAAACTGCGCACTTGAAATACTGCCTCCCGCTTTACCAATGTTTTTTTTTCTGTTTTCGATAAAACTCATCATTAATTATACCACAGGAAAACAAACACTTAGTCTTGAAGTCAAATGTAGGAACCTTGGATCGTCGACAGCTCCCTGCTGAGCTGTGGGACTTCTTCTGCGTTTTTTAAATCGGAAGCAACAGATTGTGGCCTGGTGTAAGGCTTTCGACAGGAGTTGTGAACAATTACACGTGTTTTGTAGTCAAGAACCGAGCTCTAGCCATCATTTCTTGCAATGCTGGCTTTAAACAGTCCTTCCATACCTTTCTCACGCACAACACTCCCATCACTCTCAACAGGACATCACATACTAAGCACCTCTCAGCCATTATGTAGCGGGGGTAGAACTAAAGTCACGATGTCGGCACACACACACACACGACGCGATTGGCAACTAAATATGAAACTAAACAAAAAAGCAACAAAACGGCCACACGTGAACGCTACGATGTTCTTCCAGATACTGGCCGAACCGAAAACATAAAGAGCTTAGCTACAGCGCGGATAAATTAAAGTGCAAGGAGTGCTGCGTTGCCAAATTGTCGGATATTCCTGTATCCGTGGGGAAAAAAAATGGGGATTTTTTAAATCCAAACTTCAAAAGCCCGTAGCTTGCTTACGGTTAGTCCTACGACAAAAGTGCATAGGACCATTTTTGTAGACAATTTTGTTAGCTTTAATTGTTATAAATCATGAAAATCGATAGGAGTGACCGTTTTCGAGATTTAAGCGAAAAACTGAAAAATGGTACCTTCAACCCCCACCCCCTTCTCGAGCTCACCCCCCACCCTCGGGGACTTTTGATATATATTTACCCAAGTGAAAAGAAAGCGTTTAAAAAAAATTCAACTCTCTAGGAATTTTTTCCACCGATTGCCCTAATTTTGCATTATTTGACTGGGGTATTAATCTTTTTCCGTTTTTATGTTAAACTTAGCATTCATTTCTCGATTCAATCTGAGCCATATTGTCTGGTTTTCCGTTCAAATTTGTCTTAATGTTACACTTCTACATACTTTTTCTTTAATTTTTATCTGAATATCTTTATCCAAAAAAAAAAATGTATAGCTCAGCATTACTGAAAACAAGAGAATCATTCAGTCAGATAACGACCATGCAACTCTGGAATATACCTTGCTTTATTTTTTTTCAATATTTTCGGTAAATGTTTCTTCAGAGACGTGGCCGAAAAGTTTAATTTCACGAAAAAAATTGAATTAAAAATTACTTTTTGTCAAAAATTACTATCAACTTGTGGCCAACTTTTCGAGAAAAAACTTTATTGCTATACAGAGTGGTGTTTTCATCTACTGCGGGATTTTCACTTATCAATTCGCTGAAAATATGACACTTCATATAGAGTTTTTGTGCATGAGGTGAATTCTCGCTGTAATTTTCCGATAATTGCACTCCTCTAATAGGATTTTTTGTACATAAGGGAAATATTCATTAATTTTATAAAATAAAAATAAGGCTTAATCACTGATCTTTGTATAGATCAATGGGCTTAATCGACTGGCTATTTTTATGTCATGTGGTTTTTCTCAGCTGCTGTTCGCTGCTATCCCTTCTGCTAAGCTGGATACTGCAATTGCCCTCGCCGAATGGTTAGTGATCTTCACCTTCTTGGTATCAATGCCGCCCTTAGTGGCAGAAGATTTTAACCACATAGAAATTGTATTTTTACTGACAAGGCAATTTTTGTACCACCCCTTTGACTGTGGATGCTTCCAGTTTGGATTAGCGGTTAAAAATAATCTATCAGTTGTGACAGTATCACCTCTTTTTTAGATTATTTTTTGAAAAAGACGAATAGGATATAGGTTTAAAACAATTAATAAGCAGCCATTTGCTGTGTGGCAATTTCGTAGATCCTCCTTGGGTAGTCTTTGAGAAAACTGGATTATATTCTATGCGGCCCGTAAATCTTCCTTTGCTAGCTTTGCCCTCCACAAAGTATTTTACACTAGCTGAATATCCTTCCCCACCTCGCCAGGCCAGTTCTCGGGAAGAAACGTGATAAAACTTGCGTTGAAACTCCGTGTTCTCGTCGCACATGTCAAGAACTCTGTTATAATCTTTATTAGATGATGCTGCAGAACTTGATCTTTTCTTAGAAGGATCCGTTTGTAATTATCGATGCTTAGCATCACGTGCAGATCTAGCATCTAAAAATTCAATATGGAGAAATGATCAAGTTTAATCTGGAATTTGGCGAACATGATCTTTCGCAATTGCTTGGTGGTAAGATTTTACATCAATTTAACGACTCTTTCTTTAGAATTTGCTCCATTTCTTCTTTTCATATTAATTGCATAATCTTGCAATATATGAGCCAACTGTTCATTAGATGGATATTCAATTTTGTAAGATTTTTCGTTACAAATTTCTATGAACTGTTTCCATACACTTGCCTTATTCCTTTTAGTATTATATGGTGTAAAATTCTGAACTTCTTGTTTTATAATTTCCACACTTTCTAACCCGAAACGAGACATTCTACAAAAATTCCACAAAACTATAGCAAAAAATTTGAAATTGCACTGAGCCAATGGGACAAAATTTACCTGTTGACAGGCACATACCCTACATGGTAGTTTTAGATTCCTACTGTATTTTCTAATTTAATTTTTTATACGT
>JAEQML010078751.1:0-12286 GCA_016904865.1 Pissodes strobi | reverse complement strand
CTAATTTAATTACAAAATGTTTTTTGTAAGTTTCCAAAAAAATGCATTTTTAGGCAATTTCTGATATGAATTGGTAGTTTTTCATTTGACGTCTGTAAAGCTGGGACTTTTATCTTCCAGAATGTCAAAAGAAAATCAAAAAACCATTTTTATGATAGGGAAAATTAATGCTTAAAGCTTACAGGCGCGTATTACAAGATACTAGTGAAACCATAGTAACGAAAATTTGATTACGCTTGATACGCGGGCGTATGGTCACTGAACATACACAAGTATGGCGTCGAATGATGCGCAAGCGGTTATCGCGAAACTAAACAGATTTAACAAAAGTGGGTTAATAGAAATAATCGTTTTTCGAAAAATGCCCGAAAATGTTACGGATGCAAGTTTGCTGAAGCTTTTAAGCAACAAAAACTGCGATAAGTGTGGTGAAATTAGTGCAATTAACGATGATTTTGCTGACACCATCGAGAACTTGGATGAGGCTGTGAGATGTCAACAAATCGGCTGTTTGAGAAATAAAGTTGAGATGGATGCTAAACAGAGAAAGGTCACCATTTTAAATAAGCTAGTGTTACAGATGGAGGGTAGAATAAGGGATCAAGAAGAGATAATTATCTTACTTAAATTAAATAACAACCGGAGTCCCCCCAGAACCAGAATGGATCCATCCAGCAGGGTTTCAAACCTTCTTGCTCAACCGGTGAAACCGTAAAAATTCCCCCACCTACGACGCGCATAGAGAATTCCATGACATATGCGCCAACCAATGAAAGCCAGCCCAAATCAAGCGCATCGGCAGGCACTTTTGCACGGTCTCAAGTGAAGAGTGGAATAGACAATGCGATGATCTCGACGAATAACAACAATGATAACACGGGTCGAAATATAAATACACTCAGCCAGTATTGGTACCAGACAACACACCGAGCAACAAGGCAAATCAATAATTAAAACCATTCCTAAATTGGGGTATCTACATGCTTATAGGTTCCATCCTGACACTACGGCCAAGGACTTGGAGACCCATTTAAAATATTGTAAGCGCGAGTTAGAATTTAAATGTGAATTATGGAATAAAAAAGACACCAGCGTATCATTTAAGATATCGTTTCCTCTTAAGGATGTCGACAAGGTTTATGATACTAATATTTGGACCGAAGGAATCGCGGTGTAAAGGTTTAGATTTAGGAAAAAATGCAAACCAAGGACGAACAACAACCTAGGAATGCAACTTTCAACAACATGCCTTGGACTGACAAAATCCGACGTTAGCGCAGCCCCTAAAGAACTTATAGACTTGTCGATTTTACATTTAAATGTGCAGTGTTTGTCCAACAAAGTAAATCTTCTTGAAATTCTTTATCAAAAGTTAAAATTTAACGTGTAATGCAATGACGAGCATTGGTTATCCAATGAAAAAATTAATAGTACATTGATATATAATTTTCGGCTTGTAAGTAATTTTTGTAGAACTGAGCGATTGCATGGTGGATCTGCGATTTTCGTGCATGAGTCTCTGACGTCACGGGCGTGCCCTGTTGATTATCTGAATGATTATTCAGTTGAAATGTCAATTGAGTGCTCTTGCATTAAATTGGGGAATTTTGGTCTCATTGATATTTTTCGCCCACCAAATGGTGACTTCGATGTCTTTATTGGGGCATTGAATGATCTTTTATTGAGGGCTACCGCAAGCTTTGATTTTATTGTAATATGTGGTGACTTGAATGTAAATGCATTATGCAGGAGCAACTATTGTAAAATCTTATTTGATCTACTGGAAAGTTTCCAGCTAACTTCACTTGTAAAAGGTCCAACCAGGATGAATGCCTGTATAGATTACGACATTTCTAATTGCAGTAGCATGTTAAATGATCTTCATAACTTTGACAGTGGTTTGTCGGATCATTTCTGTCAAATGTTTAATTTAAGAATCAATCAAAATGACCGCAGTTTGCGCGTGCCTGAGAAAAATGTAATTCACACTCGACAGTTTAATTGCAACAATTTAAATGAATTTTTTCGCAGGTTTAGAGGCTCGTACGATAACTTAATGAGTGACGGTATAAATGCCGACTTTAACAATTTTTTTGACAGCTTTTGCTGGAGTTTTGAGGTGAGTTTTCCTCTAAAGGCTGTGAGAACTAATTCAAAGAATAATATACGTTTTTTACAGGAACAATGTTGTGAATTGGATAATCTGGAAAGGCTTAACTGGTTAGAAAACAATACATCTGACACTACTATAAAAATTAAATATTTACAAGCAAAACAAGACATTAATAGGAAAATTATTCAGGAAAAAAAAGCATTTTATCACAATCAGATTATTAATTCAAAAAATAGAATGAGAACCTCCTGGTCTATATTCAATAAGTTTCGGGGTAAATTGTCATCAGACAAAAATGATATTGTTGTTTACAATAACAGTGACGCATTGATTTCGAATCCCTCCGAGGTAGCTTCGGAATTTGGAAGATACCTATCTTCCGTAATTTCAAACAAATTGAATTGCTACTATGATGGGAAATTCTCCGAAAACTGTACATTATTTAAAAATATCATTGGTAATTCATTTTATTATGAATTTGCGTCAAGCGGTGATATTGAGACCATTGTTAAGAATATGCCTAACTAAAAATCATGATTTGACCATGTGCCTATTAGGCTTATTAAACTTGTTATTTGTGAAATTTCTCATATACTTGCAGAGTTAGTTAATTTGGCGGTATGTTTGGGACGCTTTCCCGACAAATTAAAGAAAGCAATAGTTGTCCCAATTTTTAAAAAGGGACATCCCAATGCGATTGAAAATTATCGACCTATATCCCTATTGAGTTCCTTTTCAAAGATTATTGAAAAAAGTGTATATGAAAAGGTTTATTCCTTTATTACGAAATATAATGTACTCACGGATAGGCAACATGGATTTCGTAAAGGGCTCTCAACTGAGACCGGTTGTGCTGATCTGGTTCAGTAATGTAATGAGAAACTTGACAACCAAGAAATTGTTATTTCATTATCGTTTGACTTGACCCGAGCTTTTGACACAGTCGATAAAATGTTTGTATCTTTGAAACTTGAACAAATGGGATTAAGGGATCACATTAATACGTTTCTTTTGGACAGAGAGTTCTCTGTTAGGATAGGCGGATCAATATCCGATAACTTCAATCAGGACGTAGGGACACCCCAAGGTAGCATCTTGGGGCCGTTGATCTTCCTTCTCTTTGTTAACGATCTCCCAGATCACATAAGTCTCGGCCGTGTATTTTTATATGCGGATGACACTACAATTATAGTTTCTGATAAATGTGAAAGTAGGTTACATAACAAAATGTCAACAGTATTTAATGAATTTACTTCCTGGTGCAGTTCGAACAGGCTGATGATTAATCATTCTAAGACAAATTGTATAATTGTGAGAAGTGTTAGAAAGAAGGCCTGTGATATTGACATTAACTTTAATGGCAACACGATTGACTTCTCACCGTGCGTCAGTTTTCTAGGTTTAAACATCGATTGTCACATATTCTGGAATTCCCATATCGATTTTGTGTCAAAAAAGCTTAACACAAGTGCTTACCTCATAAATAGCCTTAAAAGTTACGTCAACCGAGACGCCCTGTTAAGTGTATACTATGCATTAGTGTTTTCTGCCCTGTCGTGTAATGTAATCATCTGGGGCCAGGCCTCTGACACTCAGAGATTGTTCATTATTCAAAAGAGAATTCTGCGAGCAATGTTTGATTTACCATGCAATACCTCCTGCAGAGATACTTTTAAAAATAATAAAATATTAACCGTGTATTCCATATATTTATATAGACTGCTTATCTATATTCATGACAATAAATTGAAATACCCGTCAAATAGAGATTTTCAAAATTATGGGACTCGTGCACAGAATAATTTCGCCTTGAGAAAGCATAACTTGGAATCCTTTAAAAAATCTCCTGTATATGCAGGAACAAAAATTTATAATCTTCTATCGCCCAACTTAAAGACTATAAAGAGCATTCTTCAATTTAAAAGAAAACTGAAAAAAATTTTATATTCTGAAGCATTCTATTCGGTCAGTGAATTCATAAATTTCTTGAAGAAGAGACCCTAGAACCCTTTTTGTTGGCCAAACGCTGGTACTGTTAGTGGATTTCTTTTTTGTGTGATATTTTTATATATGAATGTTGCTTGTATCGATGTATTTACTTAGGTTAGGTTACCATTTATACTGACGTGTTTCTATCTACTATTGTAGTGCTCGAAACCAAATAAATATTTTGAATTTGAATTTGAGTTTGAACATTAACAATAAACTAGAAGGTTTACTCTAAGCCCCGTCCCCGTATTTCCCTCCTTGCCCCGTCGAGGAACCTGATGAAATGCTGGTTAACCGCTTTGGCCTCGTGCCACGTTTCACCCCGGCTGGTCTAAAGTCTGGCGTCTCCCTTCTAGTCTCTTGTTAATGTTCGGTGGTATGGTAGTTCTGATAGATACAAATCTCAGCGTTACAGACGTCAAATAAAAAAGGACCATTCCATTTACGGAATTTAGCCCTCTGTAGTAGGTACACTAAGAGTGGTGACGAAACGGCACTGTTGCCATACTTGTTTTAAAACAATAATAGATCCGCTTTCCGAGCATTTCACTCATTCATTTATCGAGATGACTGCGGAACACGTATTTGGCTAAACTTTGGCTGCGAAAATATAAAAATCGCCCTGCATACACTAATGCTTCAATGTTTTAGGTACATTACTAGCGATGATATATTTGGAATGATCAAAGAGGAAGAAATTGACATCGATGAGTTTCAGCCCGACATCGTAGACAAGCAAACACTTAGCCATTATCTTAAGGATAACTCGGTTGATCAACTATTCAATTGCGAAATTTGTCATAAAATCTGCAAGTTTCATTCTGATTTAGAGGAGCATATGAAAACTCATGTGACCAGAAAACTAGTACTTAAATGTGAAATATGCATGAGACCATTTTTGAAATTACACAACCTGAAAAACCATAGGATAACCTGTCGTGACGAAAAGTCAGTAGAATGTAAAACATGTAAGAAAAAATTCTCAGAAGAAGCTCAATTGAGAATTCACGAAAACGTGCACACACTGGAGATACAGTACAAGTGCGAGTTTTGTAGTAACATATATTTCCATCCTGATTCTTTACGATTACATAGCCGTGTACATGAAGGAAAAACAGAAGAATGTAATACATGTAAAAAAACATTTTCACGTAAATATGAGTTGAAGCGGCATCAAAATATGCATACTGGGGATGGAGTGTACAAATGTAAGCTATGCCATAACATCTTTTTACATCGCGGCAGCCTAAAAAGTCATGAGAAATGGCATTTGAACAACATACCTCAATAGAAATAACATTTATTCATTTTAGAATCTCATATATTTCAGAAGAAAAATTTGATCAAGGATAGTTTAGAAGAGCGAGTCGGAATTTACTTCTAAAATCTATGTTAAATAAAATAAATCAATACAATTATTGTCGTATATTTATTTGATGACGTACCTATATAAGAAGCTTAATTTTTAATATTTTCTGCCCAATGAGTATCGCCGCGCATTGGTTTATTTCATATGTGAAAACATACTCACATTTATGGTTGATTTTGGACGTTTTTCTTTTTTTGTTTAATTTATTTCATAAATTAAATTGTTTCATATAACTTGGAGTTTCATTATTTTTTGCATATTTGCAATATTGTCCCTAGCTTTTCTGTTTTTGAAAATTAGTTCGAGTAATTTTTTTGTTATCAATATAACTTTTTATCAGTACCTACTTGTCCAGTGTATTGTATTTTCAAAGATTAATTTAAAATCATAAGTTTAATGAAAGTAGTTTTAATGATATAAAGAATTTAGTCTTAAACACAATAAGTGGCCCAAGAATTTTTGAAATAAAATGAGCAAGAAATTGTAAAAATAAGCAATTTATTGTAAATATTACAAAACCTAATTTATTGACAATAAACTAAGCAAATGCATATATTGCCATGGTTTACCCCAAACTTCTGTTGAAATTTATTGGCAATAAATTGTGACAAGAAATTGAAAAAAAAAATATGGGTGATTACAAGTTAAAAAAATTTAAGGTCTTGTTCTTCAATTTATTGTGTTTTAGATAAATGCTTGAAACTTTGCTCATGGGCCCAAAATAAATTCTAAACAACGTTTTTAATAACTTTCGTCGATATCTTGTCGCTTAGGCCAACTTTTTGCGGTTTTTTAATATTTTTTCCATATGTTGGGAACATTTTGGCTCACACTATATGTTTCAATTTAAGAAAATGAAAATATTAGTCACATTTTTTGAATCTAAAATTTAAAAATATACATTTTTACCTGTCGATCGGTAGGTAAACTGTGAGTGGTGATGAAACGGCCAAAACAAATGAGAACGTATACTGTTACCATAGATCTGCCGCCACTATTGTTTCTTTCCCCCGCCCATTATTTATTTTAAAACAATAATAGATCGGCTTTCCGAACGTTTTATGAATGAAACATTTTGTCTCCCGTGTAAGTCTAAGGTTTTTGTCGAGATGATTGCCGAACACGATTTTCGCTAAACTTTGTCTATCATCTGCGAAAATATAAAGATCGTCCTGCATGCACTAATGCTTCAATGTTTTAGGTGTATCACTAGCGATGATATATTTGGAGTGATCAAAGAGGAAGAAATTGACATCGATGAAGTTCAGCCAGACTTCGTAGACAAGCAAACACTTAGCGATTATCTTAAGGATAACTCGGTTGATCAGCTATTCAATTGCGAAATTTGTCATAAAATCTGCCAGTCTCATTCTGATTTAGAGGAGCATATGAAAACTCATTTGACCAGAAAACTAGAACTTAAATGTGAAATATGTATGAGACCATTTTTGAAATTACACAACCTTATAAACCATAGGGTAACCTGTCGTGGCGAAAAGACAATAGAATGTAAAACGTGTAAGAAGGAATTCTCAAGAGAAGCTCAATTGAGAATTCACGAAAACGTGCATACACTTAAGATACAATACAAGTGCGAGTTTTGTAGCATCATATATTTCCATCCTGGTTCTTTACGATCACATAGCCGTGTACATAAAGGAAAAACATTAAAAACACAAGAATGTAATATATGTAAAAAAACATTTTCAGGTAAATATCGGTTGAAGCGGCATCAAACTGTGCACACTGGCGAGGGAGTGTACAAATGTAAGCTATGTCATAACATCTTCTTAAATCGCGGCAGTCTAAAAAGTCATGAGAAATGGCATTTGAAAAACATGCCTCAATAGAAAAAGCACTAATTCATTTTAGAATCTCACTTATTTTCGAAGGCAAATTTAATCAAGGATAGTTTAGTAGCGAGTCAGAATTTACTTCCAAATAAATAATAAATACATAAATAAAATAACTAATAGTAGAATTATTGTCGTATATTTATTTGATGATGTACCTAATAACCTTATTTCAAGTATTTTCTGCCCAATGACTACCGCCGCGCCCGCGCCGCACATTGGTCAAAAATGGTCGATTGATTGATTTTCGGTAGAGAGCGCATCGGTATCATGGACCATTTGGCGCCATTTTTTAATTACTCATGTTTTATTTTCTTATATATTTAGGCATATATACAAAATTATTATTGTACATTTAATTAATAAATTTAATTGTTTCATATAACTTATTATATTTGTGCATATTTTTGTACACATTTGATATCTACTACAAAATTTCCCTCTAAAGTTATTAATTCTTCTGATGATATAAGGTGTTTAACTGATGAAAAATTATTGCCGAAGGGGCACACTTGAGGGGCTCTTCATTTAGAAGGAAAGAGTATGTCGTGTACGTTTATCTTAACCCATTAACGCCCAAATTATTTTTTGTTAAAATATGTTTGTAAAAAATTGGTGTTGTAGTGTTTGGAACCTCAGAAACAATAATACATCGATGAAAAATTGAAACAACCCTTATTTTTTTCAGAAAGCGGTGTACTATAAATAGGACGCTGGGAGAATATGACATAAAATTAAAAAACAAAATCGCAACTCTCTGTTATTAAAAAATAAGCGAGATACCCCGCAAAAGTGTTGAAATTGAGACACCCTGTACAAAAAATACTGATAAAAAACTATGTATTATATAATAAAAAAATAAAATAAAAAATATTTAAAAAATTATGGTTTTTGGATTTTTTGGTGATATTTCGGAAAACATTTGGTACATAAGGTAACATTGCATTTGCTGCAAAATGTCAGTGGTTTGCCTGGACAATTTGGATATTGGCATCGGCGTTGCTTTTCGCGTTTTTCAAGAAAGTGTCCTCGTTCATCAAACCTAACACCGTCAGAAACTTTTGATCTAGAGGTTGAAGGAAAACTAACCGGTCTACCTTTTAGGATCCGTTTGCCGTGACCAATTTTTAGATATTCTATTGCAATAGATCATCTAAAATCCTTTATGGTATGGAAATTGATTTCTTCCCGTGTTTAGCCAGGTACAGCAGAAAGCCATTTACAACAGCCATATCAATGACTCGCATTATTAGGCACCAATACCATTTTTTACCCCTCACCGAAATACCGTGTTTTTCTAAGAGCCAATCATGATGGTCTACACCCCCCATATATCGGTTATAGTTAGAAATAACTTTTGGCTGAGGAACAGCGACTCGCTCTTTTTTTTCTCTGTTCCACCGAGGAGCAGATGCTAGGGGCTCAACTGTATCAAAATTAGTTGCTAAAGTAACACATTTATTGTCATTCCACTTGACGATAAATATATTATTTTTTCGATCAAAATGAAAATCATAGGCACCGCGTCCAAGTTTTTCAAGTTCTTTAGTAGGCTTGAGTGGACATTTTTGTGTTCGATTTTCTCTAATTGTCCCTGTAGCTCGAAAACCTAAACTCTTTAGTTCACTCAATAATGAGTGACTACTGAAAAAATTGTCGAAATAGACACAATGACTTTTAGGATATTCTACAACAGATAACATTTTTTTTACTACTCTAGTGCCAAGAGGCTCTGTTGAATCCGTTTGATCTCTTCCGCAATATAGTGAGAAATTGAAGCAATAACCGTCACTTCCGCACATAGCCCATAATTTATAACCAAACCTAATTGGTTTGGCTCTAATAAATTGTTTTAACGAATGATGTCCGTAGTAACGAACAATCATTTCGTCGACAGATAGATTTTCCTGGAATACACCCCATTTAGAAAAATTTGAGTTTACCATGGAAATAAGAGGTCTGATTTTAAAAGTTTTGTCGTGCTTATTATCAGCCGCCTTAGAGTTATCCTGAAAGTGAAGAAGTGACTTTATTTCTAGATACGCATTACGACTCATAGCATTACGAATCAAGGGTATACCTAAATCCTCATCCTCAGACCAATAGTCCCTTTCACTCGGTAATTTATGATACCCGGAAAAAATAAAAAAACCGAAAAAAATTTTGATTTCGTCTACTGTAATAGTATTACTTATTTTTTTGATGGGCATATCTTATAGTTTCTTCTACAATCATCTTATAAACATTTTCATCAAAAAACTGTTCAAAAATATTTGCAGGAGTCGCCTCCTGTAACTGCGCCTTTAGTACATCAAATTTTTGATTTTGATTCCTTGTATCTTGTATTGGGTCACAAAGATATTCCGGATAAATATTTTGCCAGTCTGTCGTGACTTTTACTTTGGAAAATGTATTTTTTTTTTTGTTTTTGCGTTACTTCTAGTAAGCAAGGTCGCTAAGGGCACTTCCCAATCATCGTCGTCATCGTCTACAATATCATTCTCATTGGGACGATCATCATCAATGATATCAACTTCAGTGCTTCCTGGAATGTCGCTGACAATAGGTGTGCTAAAATCATCATCATCAAAGTCCTCCTGATCCGTCAACTCATCAACCTCAGGAGGTAGGGCAAGAATGTCTGCTTCAATCTCTTCCGAAAAACAATATTCCATGGCTTCTTCAAGAGTTTTAAATGTTTTGTTGCTCATGTTGTTCTACTTCACGAACAAGTCTGCAAAAAATATTTGCAAGGGTAAACATCATTGCAACGCCCAGCGTCATATTTATAAGACACCAAAACTTTGAGGTTAGAATACAAAACGTTTGGATAAACATAATAAAACTAATAGTATATAAAGCCATGTTGGTCTACTAGGTCGCCAAAAAAATACAAATATTTTACTTACCAACTTTGGAGTACACAAAAACACTAAAATGGGACGACAGTGCACGGATGTAAAAAATACGTAATGTTTACTTATCAACAGGCGGACGAAAACTACTAAATTTCTGAATTAAAATCGAATGAAAACAATTCCAATCGATCTATTTTTAGAATCCGTCTACCCGATATGCATCGCGTACGTTGATGTGGTGAAAAAAAAATTATAAACACATTGTCATATAAATAGGACGCTGGTCGCTAATGGGTTAAAGCCATATCACGTTTTCCCCTCTCGTGAGCTCTGGGAGGTGAATAAGGCCTTTATTTCGTACGGTTTATTTCTTCCTTCTTGCATGTACCATACCATTTAGACAATTTTGGTTACGTAATAGTCAAATACCTTTCTAGTGCTAAGGGATGGCACTGGGCTGCCATCCCGTATTGCAGTTTTCTTGTAATTATCTGCTTGATTGTTACCTTCTTTCCCTACATGATTTGGTATCCACATGGAGGATACGGATATGGAGAAAATGTGCGCTGTTGTTAACAGGTTTGATATTTGAAATGTTAGCTGCAAAATATGGTAAAACTTCCGAATCGCGGCTTTTTCGAAAAATTAACTTTTTTTTGAAAATGGTCCGAAATGGCCTATTTTCAAGAAACTTTAACAAATTTTTCAGGCGCGAGGTGTTTTGCGTTGTTTTTTTTTTAACAATAAATATTGCCTTACTGGCCTAATATAGCCTCAAAAAAATCTAAGAAGCACCTGTTATTTTCACTTTTCGCATGGCCCTCCGCTCGCTACGGGGGCTCAAGAAAAGGAAACTAACCAGGGGCTAACCCAAACGTAACCCAAGACATACCCAAAAACATACGTTTGGGTTAGCCCCTGGTTAGTTTCCTTTTCTTGAGCCCCCGTAGCGAGCGGTAGCGAGCGGAGGTCCATGCGAAAAGTGAAAATATCACGTGCTTCGTACATTTTTTGAGGCTATATTATGCTAGTAAGGCAATATTTATTGTTGAAAAAAAAACAACGCAAAACACCTCGCACCTGAAAAATTTGTTAAAGTTTCTTGAAAATAGGCCATTTTCAAAAAAAAGTAAATTTTTCGAAAAAGCCGCGATTCGGAAGTTTTACCCAAAATACCTACCTACCTTCGCATGAAAGCACATTCGAAGGTAGTTGAGTATTTTGCAGCTTTGGTCAAATTAAATGAGTAATAATTGCTTATTTTAATCTGTGGTATCTTCAGCATACGTTATGTAAAAACTAAGTATGATTTGACAGTAATGTCGGAAATGGACGGGTTTCTAAATATTTATTTTAATTTCAATTTATTTTATTGGGATAAGTAGTTTTATTTACTTATACTCGTACAGGAACTGTATGTTTTATGGGAATAGTTTTGTCCTATATTTGAATTTTCGCGCTAACAATGCACATTATTTGCGGATATACACTCCTTTTATGCCTGTTGACTGAGCATGATGTCATGCGCAGAAAAGGGCCGAAGTAGTACAGCACAGAAATATGAAGCAACGGCGTGCGACCATTAAGCCATGAAATCCACTTAACATTTTTCGCATATCAATTTTATTTCGCGAGTGAACTAACTCATTCAGAACAGCAAATTCAGTGTCCAGACCATCCGAAAAAGAGGATGAACCGAATCCACAAGAAGTGAGAGCGCTCTCCAACCAGATCCACGAACGGAAAAAGGGTGAGTGCCATTTGCATTTAATGTGCGTTTCGTCTGCGACAATTACAGACTTACAGAAATCGTCTTTCTCTTGCAACTTTATTTTTGGTATAATTTGAATTTATATGGTCCTTCGAAGCATAACGTCTGTTTACGACAAGTACATTACCAGAATTACGCATAGTAAAATAATAAATAAAAAACACTTATTTTTGATTTTCACAATGTTGTTATATTAAATCTTCATAACAATTGTTACGATACACAGTACCTTCTCCAGATGATTAGTAATCTAAACTAAATATTACAATGCTACAAAACTACCCGCTTTGTATTTGTATTTGTACACGTGAGTGGGTCCAAATAGGACCCTCC
>JAEQML010078750.1:0-12287 GCA_016904865.1 Pissodes strobi | reverse complement strand
GTTTTTGTTAAAATAAAGTCGGAGTATTTTTTAGGTAAGTAAACTAAGCTTATTTAATATTTTATTACGTACGTATTTCTGGTTACAAAGCGAAGAATACAATTTTATTATTATTTATTATAATTAAAAATTTCGAAAATACCGTGATTATTATTTCTTATAATTTATACTGTAATGTTGCGGACAGCGGATTTGTTAGCGAAAAAAAAAACATACTAATATTCTTGACTAAATATCCATATCGAATACCGTTAAACGGCTCAAAAGAGGCAGGCGGTTTTCCCACTTTCTATTTCAAACGAAATAAAGAAAGATTTTGGCAATTCTTTATATTTGTCGGTAAATTATTGCATTCACAAATTCCCCTCACAAACAGTGAAGCAGTCGTGAATGTTAACCTGGTTCTTGTTACATGGAAGTCGTTGTTGTTTCGTTTATTATACTGGTGAACTTGGTTGTTTATAGTGATGAATTGTTGAAAGTATAGCGGTAGTAACCCTCGGCTGATTTTAAAAATCAAAATCATACTCAAGAAGTATATTCTTTCGCTCACATTAAGCCAGTTAAGAGTCGACAGAATCACTCTTATAGGGGTATATCTATTACATTCTAGAACTATTCACACACCTCTATTCATGACCTTTTGAAGTGAGTTTTTTTGATTATTACTCATCAAATACAGAAGTGAGCCACAGTAATCAAAGTGTGGTTGTATTATGGTTCTATATATAGTTGCTTTTGTGAATAATGACAAGTAAGAAGATATTATTGAGAAGAAATAAAGTTTTTTGCGTATTTTACGTGAAATATATTGAAAGTGTTTATGGAAATTTAATGTATTGTCTAATATAACGCCCAGATACTTAATTTCGGTAATTCATTCCACTATCTATAAATAAATCTAAAGTGGAAATGTCGATATTTGAGATTTTATGTCTTGTATTGAGAATCATAGCTTTAGTCTTGCTCACATTAAGCTCTAATTTATTATTTTTAAAATATATATCCAACCTTTCCAAAGAAACATTCATATCTGAAATGATTTTCATTGGGTCTGTTCCAGAACATGCTACTAGTGTCATCAGCAAAAAGATTTAAAAACTCGAAACCATGGGCATAATGTATGTCATTCATATATAATATAAACAAAATTGGTCCCAAGATGCTACCTTGGGGCACTTCTACAGTATTAAATTTCTTATCTGAAATAGAATTACCACACTTTGTCACCTTTGCCGACCCTTCAAATATTGCTCAAACCAGTTCAACACTCTTCCACCCATACCATAATATTGTTACTTTTTGATCAGCAATTGTTTCAGTATTTTCCATTTAGTTATTATTAGTTGTATTGCTGTCTTACATGAGTGTTTTTCTCTGAAACCTGACTGATGATCAAAAAATATTTCATTAACATTTAAATATTCTTTCAACTGATAAGAAACTGCAGCTTCCAGAATATTTTATAGGGCTGGAAGTTTGTTTATTGGTCTGAACTCATTAGGGATTTTTGGCTCTGCCACTTTTGGCACGGGAGTTACATTTGGAAAATCTCCAGCCTGCAATGAGGTATTCACAAAATTTAATATTATGTATCCTAACATACCAAATGTCTCTCTCAGAAAACTAGAATTAAGTACCTATATCATGTGGATCAAATTTTGTTGTTTATTGAAAATACTATTTGCCTTAAGTCGTCTATGTTAATTTACCGGAAATCAAAAAAAGTAGGCTCAATAATTGTCCTATATGATTCACATGACCATTCCTGAGTGCACACAATAGACCTTTCAATCTCAATAACACTATTAACAAAATAATTATTAAAGCTATTTCCACATATAATTTCGTCAGACTCAGTTTTGCCATCGTTAAAAGTGACACCCAGGTAATTTGAGATTTGATTTTTTCCTTTAATAAAACTTTTTAACGTCCTCCACATACACCTACTGTCACCCCTAATTAAATCAATATTATTTTTATAACATTCCCTTTTTTTAAGCTTTATTGTGTCAACTACCTCATTTCCTTTTCTTTTATATTCTTGCCACAACTTCTCTCGAGTATATGGATCAGTAGGTAAATTTTTTAGATTCTTTATAGGCTTTATCTCTATAACTTACTTTCTCTTTAATAGTTTTATTATACCATTGTGGTCTTTGTAGTCCATTTTTAAATTTTATTATTGGGGCAAACATATTTATAGCTTCTTCACATTTCGTGTAGATATCATCAAAGATGACATCCACACTATCAGAATTCATGTTAAATTCTGTTTCAATAATTTTTTAATTGACATTATTAATTATGTCAGGATTGATTTTTCGATAATAGTATGAGGCAACTCTGTTCTGACTTTTCTTAAATGGACACACCTTAATACAAATTAAGGAATGATCGGTGATTTTTGGTATATCTAGCACTTTGACGAATAACTCATCAGACTTTCTACCTATAACATAGTCTATTAAAGTGGAACTTACATTTGTATGCCTTGTACAGGGTTATCCAACGAGGACTAGACAAGGCGATTTTTTGACTTTCCCTGTACTTTTATAAAAAAAAAAACTGAAATAGCCATCTTATGTAATTTTCTCCCGCGAATTCGGATATGTTCAGGAAAAAACAATTGAACATCAAATAAAAGTGCTAGGGGTCACTTTGATATTTTTTTAAATGGGATGCCATATGTATATTATTGCATATTTGGATTGTGCGGAAAAGTCTAGACATATTTCATGGTCAATGTCCTATACCTATCTCTAACGGTTTTTGAAATATTGACAGTTGATAATCGACCATTTACCAAGTTTGGGTTAGTTTGGGTTAGCTTGTAAAATCTAAACGGCTAAAGATAGAACAAAATGGTTTGCACTTTTTCGCACAATCCAAATATGCAATAATATACATGGCATCCCATTTAAAAAAATATCAATGTGACCCCTAGCACTTTTATTTGATGTTCAATTGTTTTTTGCTGAACATATCCGAATTCGCGGAAGAAAATTACATAAGATGGCTATTTCAGTTTTTTTTTATAAAAGTACAGGGAAAGTCAAAAAATCGCCTTGTTAGTCCTCGTTGGATAACCACTTTCATTGACCAAATGATCAAGACCATAAATCTCTAAAATCACCAATCAGAATACACTTTATCACCAGTAAAATAGTCTTCACACCACTCCTCAAATTTACTCAAGAATTTGGAGAATGATAGCACCCAGCAACAGTCCAATAGACCCCATGAATATTAATTTTAATAATTGCACACCAGTAATTTCATATTTGATAAGACTTATTTAAAACGTAAAATTCTATAATACTCTTTATAAAAATAATTACACCACCCGTATGTCTGGAGTTGGAATCACAGCGAACACACTTGTATTCTACTTCAAAGTCATCAATTTCTTCAGTTAATCTTGCTTCACTTAATATAACCACAAGTGGGTTATAAACAAATACTTCAGATATCAGATCTGACTTATGAGACAGAAAGATTTGTACATTTAAATATACTATATCACAGTCCGTCAGGCCACTGCTTTTCCTGAAACTTACTGGTTTATGCCGGGCTACTTCACTCCACATTATTTGCGATTCTGTTGGAACGACTTCCTGTGGAAATTTCGTTGTCTTGTAAATGTTTGTCCACCATAATTAAAATTAAAATTATAAGGCTTCACCATGACATTCATTGGTCAATTCTCACTATTGAGTATTGTGGACACATATTGTGGATCAATTGATACTTTAAAAGCAGCCATATCTTCACGTTTAGCAGCTAATTTTTCACAGCTTAACAGGTTTATGTTCCTACTGTCATCGTGTTGCTTCAATTGCTCAACTGAGCATTTAGAATCCAGATTGCCAATATAAAACCATTTTGGCACACATAACAAAAAAAATTGCCAGTACAATTTGGATTACTGCTAGTATTTTTTGAAGTATTTTAGGCTGGAGTTAATTATGTCATGTATCATAAAAATAGTAATCACTTTACAAAACTCTCTGTATGCATTGGTTTTGCATATTAATAACTCTCTAAAGATACGGTCCATTGTATGTTAACAAGTAAAATCATTTTAAACGACCAAGGCATATTTCCTTCTGACATGTAGTTTTCCGAATTCCCTAAATTTGACATAAAAATACCAGACGCTTCCGAAGTATAAATAATATCAAACATTTAATAAACGAATGGCAAATTCATAAACTAATTAAATATTGATATACGACAAGACAAAGAAAGAGTGTAATCATTTGTTTGATAAATGGAGCAAATATATTATAATTATGCACGATCATTGGTTGAGTTAGGCAGGCATTATATTCTATATGTCGTATAGATAACACTTCATCTTGTTTATTCACAAATATTTTTTCTTTATACCGCGTGTTTTCGTAATGGACCACAAAATGAATAAGGACCGTGAACCTTTTTCTAGGGTGAAGAATACCTCTTTGAACAAGACTGGGGAGAGCAGTTAGTTGGCAAAAAGAAATCCATACTGGCTCAGTATGACATAGAAAACGACACTGTTGATATTTTGAAGGGGATTCCGGAAAATGTCTGTGTTGCTCAACCTAAATATTCGCCTGATGGCAGTTATATTATTGGAGTTTCCTACTTTATTGAACCTAGAAAACTTGGGCTAATCTATTGTTCAAATAGGCCTAGCACTATATTTCGGGTCGATTTTGATGGAAATTATTGTAAGACCTTTATTTTATTTTTAAATGGTAGTTTAGAGCCAAGATTAAATAAATAACTGTTTCTTTTTCACTTAGCGTCTCAATAATATTCAGCGCGAATATTCTGTTTTTTTACAGTAAATAAGGTACGCGATTTTTTTATAGAGTAAAGAAACAATATTTTGATTCAATATTTATTCAAATATACTCTAATAACCTCCATTGACACGCAAATAGTAATATTACAACATTTGGTCAGTACAGTTTACATGTAAACATGTCATAATTGAATTGTGTGTTGTAATATTTATAGGAATAGTTCTTTTTATGATGTTATATAATGATTGTTCTCTTTTAGTGGAACTTTCTCTGAAGGAGAGGTCAGTTAAGTCCCCAATATTTACTCCTGACGAAAAGTCGATAGTATGGCTAGAAAGGCAAGCTGGTGGACCTCATATGTCTTGTATGATGTTAGTCAAAGCTAATGTCCCATTGACGAAAGATGTGAGTATGGTTGGTTTTCATATTTTCATTATTTCATGTTTCGTTGCAAGTACTACAGTATCACTGAAAACGAACAGGATAAGATGACGCAACATTGCGATCAAGTCGAATATTTGACTGGACAGTAAGTTTTAATGAACGCATGTTCTTTGCCTCATCCTCGACCATCGCGGCGTCGAATTTTTCGATTTTTCGATTTTCAAGCATGCATAGAAAAGTTTTGCTGTGATGTCTTAAGTTTATTTTAAAATATTCGTAGTAGGTACTCCATAACTATGAGATATCAAAATATACAATTAAAACTGCATTAGAACGATAGATCTGATTATAGTGTGCTCGCCTAATTTATTTAACCAAATCATAAGAACAGAAAAGGTTGTCAAAAACCCTTTTTTGATATATTTATTATAATAGTTTATTTCCATATGTATTTTATTTATATCCGACAACTCGTTAACCGAGCGACAGCTCTAGTTGGGCATAGGAGCTTAGAGGAGTATAAAACATATTCCTGCATAGGAGCAGAGATGAACATCTGCAACATTCCGTTGACGAGACGAGGGAAAGCGACATTCAATCAATTTCCGTTACTTATAACAAATCGGTATTCCTTTGATACAGTATTACAGTTGGTTCATTTAATAGAGTTTAGACAGTGATATAAAGAAATAATTCCGCGATCCGATCAATGATTGCAAACGTCTGGCTGTCGTTTACCATATTTTGAAGTTTTTCCTAGCAGGTGGCTGTCTGTGGTGAAAGTGGTGGATTTTATCATGAAATTTAAGCAAGCGTTTTGATGCCGATGTGTGTCTGAAATTGTTTGAACCTCTGCGGTGGTCTATCCAAAGTTAGAATACTGCACTGTAATATGGCCTCCTCAGTACAATGTTTGATTCGCATTAATTCAGAGTGTACAGCGTAAATTAATAAATAAAGGAAACTCCTGTATATAAAATTTCTCTTAAAATAAGCTACTCCATTTTTCTTTCATACTCAGCCAAAAGCAACTAACATAGAACATATATTTATACATTCCTCTAGTCACAGTTTTAGGCCCTTTAGTCATTTTATCCACCATAAATGATGGCAAATTTATTTAGACACATGTTCCAAGTACGAGCTTTTATTTTTATCCTTACAGTAATAATATGATGTTATAGTATATCATGTAACGAGCGTATAATGTAGGCCAGCGTTACTCAAAGTGTGCTCCGCAAAGCCTCCGGCAGGGCTCCGCCGGCAGTCATAATAAAGTGAATACATGTATTAAAGAGGAACCTATAAGAATAGAGCTATCTAAGATAAAAATAAACTACCAAAACGAAACGCCTACTTATAGGTTTTACGGATACATATACGTAAATTTAATATATTGTCAAGTAAACGCTCGACCAATAACATCGAAATGTTACACATGCGTCACCTTTCGCCGGACTATAAGCAATCGAATGACCTCGGTCCATGGCGCCGCCGCCGCCGCTTCTCGTTGGCGGGTAGTTTCTGGGGAATTCGAGATGATTTGATGGTTGTATAATAACAATATAAAGGAAGATTGTTTGGCGCGGAGAATTAATTAATCAAGCAACGTACCGGAAAATTTATTCGCACCACGCTCAGTATTTTATGTTCGCTTGTGTTGTTCGTAGTGGTTGTAAAGTCTTGTATTTCGTGAGTGAAGAGATTTAATTTGCCACAAAATTGGCCCAATCAAATTAGTGTTAGAGCCCCTTTTACAGTTTGCAATTCTTCTTGCAATATGCAATACTCTTGATCAAAGGCATGCGCAATACAGACATTTCGTGCAAGTCTCTTGCCAGTTCAAGACATTGCACAAAATCGGCACGGTTCGATTTTTATTGAAGTTTCGTGTAATTCTGGGGAAAAAATTTGGGGACTCTTTGTTACCAACTGATCAAAGTTCTCAAAAGGACACGCTTATTAACGTTAACGTTTATATTTTTTAACGTTGGTACTGAAGTATTGCGATTACAAATAGAAATTACCAACTGTAAAACGTTTCGTGATAAAAGTTGCAGGCAATCTCTTGCAAGGTCAGGGTATTGCAGCAATACTATTGCAAGAAGAATTGCCACCTGTAAAACGGGCTTAAAGGAGAATGAAGCGTTGGCTTAAATGTGTTGCAATAAAAATAAGATCAACCACGGAGGGTTCGCAAGTGGTTCGCTTGGATGATGCGTCAAATTTAAATCAAGGTGTGATATGACGGCGTCAAGTTCTAGTTCTATGGTTTCAAGTTCAAGTAATAAAACATCTAATGACACACTAAAGGTAAAAAAACGAAAGTATGATGAATCATACATTAATCTCGGATTTGTTGGTTTCAACGGCTCATCTCTCTGTATGTTGTGCAGCAAACTCTTTCCTAATAGTTCGTTGGTACTTGCTAAGATGCGCCCGACTTCAAACACAAGAGTAATGATTTTTTGTACGTAAAAGAGGACACTTATTAAGAAGCCAAAAAACTGACTTATGCGACTCAGACTGTGAATGAAAAGGCCACGGAGGCGTCGTATTTGGTTAGTTACCGCATTACCCGAACAGGAGAAGCGTACACTGTCGGTGAAAAGTTAATAAAACTGTGTGGTAGACATAACACAATTTATGCTCGACGAAAAATCTGCAAAGCATCTTTCTACAGAGCCGTTTCGAACGATACAGTTTCGCGCCGGACTGGGTATCTCGCAGGATACATAAAACAAGAACAGATTGCACGGCTTCATAATAACACATCCATCTTGCAAATGGATGAGGCGACTGATGTTGCTGGACTGGCCATCTTCCTAGTAATTGTGCGATATCCATATAAACATTCACTCGAAGAAGACTTGCTTATGTGCTGCCTACTAACACAACCGGCTAAGAAAACCAACTCGATTGGAATGATTGCATCGATATTTCTACCGATGGAGCGAAGGCAATGACAGGTAGAACAGCAGGAGCAGTATCACGAGAATAAAAATGAAAGCGCCAAATTGTAGTTCCAGCCACTGGTTCTTGATGAGGCGGTAAAAATAATTAATTTTGTCAAGTCACGTCCACTGCAATCCCGATTGTTCTCAATATTATGTGAAGATTATGGTAGCAATCATAAAACACTACTGTTCCATAATGAAGTGAGATGGTTGTCTCGGGGTAAAATTTTAACAAGGCTTTTTGAACTAAGAACAGAATTAGAAGCTTTTGTTATTAGATATTCCTTTTAATTTAAAAGACCGTTTGTCCGATAATAGCTGGTTATTTAGACTAGCAGTTTGGGTTAGAAAACTTCACGAATAAAAATTGTCACTACAATGAAAACAGACAACAGTTTTCATTGCTAACAACAAGATAACCGCATTTAAAAGAAAAAAAGATTTTTGGATTACTTGTTTTGGTAAGAGAGAAATAGAAAGCTTTTCATTGCTAAGTGAATTCCTTAGTCACCTTAGTCTTAGTGATACAGAAATATGTCAAAATTAAACATTTGCTGAATTGACGCAATATGTTAATGATCCGCCAGCGACTTTTGAATCTTACTTTCCTGAAGAACAGAATAAGAAACTGAAAATAAACTCATGGATTCAAAACCCTTTTTCGTCCAAATTGCAGAAGCCTCAAAATATGTCAAAAAATTATTTCATGCCTCCCATTAAATGCACTTAGTTTTATCATTTGCTTACTGACTTACTACTTACTGTATCTACCTTTTTTGTATGATTATTAATAAACAATACACATATAACTGGTTTTGCTTTTAGTTTCGGGTTTAGGGTTCCGTTTAAAATTTAGTTTTTTAAAAGGGTTCAGTCATCTAAAAAGTTTGAGAACCGCTGATGCAGGCCATAGCAAACGAGCGTGATTATTATGTCATTAAACACACAATTGATTGGAAACTAGATATTTAAATATTAACACTATGTCTAAATTCAACTTATTGCCCCCCCTGGGAATTTAACCTACTCATTTTTCAATATACCATTCATGCCATGCCATTCAAGAGGGTGCCGAATCTTTGTTTTTTAACGACTTTTGAGTAAAAATTGGGCGTGGCACCCCCAAAATTTTCCTCCTCCGACGGCTTAGGCTCCTCCTGCGGGTACCACTGCGCCCTTATCTGCGGTTCGCCCCCCGTGGGAAAAATCCTGTCTACGCCCATGATTTCAAAGTTATACTTGAAAGGTAGTTTTAAATCGGTTGCAGAAACTTGCGATTAACTGTTTTATAGAGCTACACGTAGATTACACAGATAAAATTAGTTTGTCGTAAATCTTTTTTCTCCGTCACACTTTTGTTTGTATGCCCATTTTAGTCCGAGACAAAAATAGTAGTTGACATGGTCCAATCGAAAAGAAACATCATCAATAATAGAATATTTTATGGGATCTACAACACAGGATTTCCAAAAAGACCATGGGCCGGCACTAACAAACTATTTATCAACACCAACCAAAAATACACAATTAATTCTTATGTTATTAATATTGGTGAGTTTTTGTTTAAAATTTTGATTTTATTTTTTGATAGATTAGGGCACCATTATTTCGAATATGTAGGTTGGAAGGTCTAATGACTGTAATAACGAACTAGGCAAAATTTTTTAAATCGGTTAAAAGGTTTAAAGCTTTTATTTTTAAATTTATAAAATTATATTTAGATAAATTTATTTTTTTTTTATTTTCAATTCTTTGTTGGCAGCAAATTTATTTTTAAAAGAAAAAATAGTTTTCAGTGGCTTCTATTAGAAAGAAGTAAACTTGCTGACGTTCTCTGCATAGATAGATTTCCTCTAACCAAAGAATTTGGACAATGAATTACAGCAAATGTTCTTACCAAATTTGTAACAATGATACCAAAAATATTTTCTTACATATTTGTTGCTTGTATATATGTTTAATAATTAATAAAACCTCTAATGTTATGCAATTTTTAGATACAGGAGATATAACTGAATTAGAATATGAGGACGGCAGTCAGATCATTTTGGATGTTAAAGACGAATTAGTTTTAGCTCTAAGGCGTAACTTTTTGGTTCCCGATAAATTAGTTATAGGAAAATTGCCTGAAACCCAATCTGAGAATTCTATACAATGGACTGAAATAACATCTCGCATTACTATGCCAGATATTCAAGGTTCTGTATATAAGTATTTCGACTTGGTCGTTCCAGGAGAAACTGTTAGTAAGTATTGTTTATGTATTTAGGACGGTTCAATAACGGGGGACATACAATATCTCTATTGTTTAAGATAAAAATTTCTATGCATGTTGTTCGCTCCACTTCTGAGCTTGAATATCAGTTTGATGATGAGTGATGCTGAGATCGATATCTATAGTAGTAGTAGTGTAAAGTGCTTTATTGTCCAAAAATTATTACACGTAACATTTTTTATTGACAAAGCTTTATAAAATGTATACAAAATATAGAACAAAACGAAATTAAATCAAAAAAGGAAAATATCATACCAGAAAAACATAAGGGTGGGGTGTTAAAACATAATAAGTGGCAAATATTACCTCTGTAATATACATTATCACAGTACCCACATCAGCACAGTCAAAATAGTAATGGCTTATTGCGGCCATTTGTCTCAATAAAATTTGATAACTCAATAATTGAGAAACGCACGTCATAACTTAAAAATAGAATATAATGAACTTTCTAGTTCTGCTCGAAAAATTCATCAATAGAATAGAAGGCTCTCTCCAGTAAAGAGCATTTCAAAGTTTTGCGAAAGGCTTTTAAGTTTTGAACATTTCTAATCAGCAGATCAATGTTATTATGTACCTTGATGCCACTGTAAATCACGGAATTCCTAACAAGGCTGGAATGTGGAATGAGCAAGGGAACATTGTTAATTTGACGTGTACAATATACCGGCTGAGGATTGGGACATTTATACTTATTCTTATGAATTAGGCAAGCCATTTCCAGAATAAATAAAGATGGGATGGGTCAGAATATAGTGCTTTATAAAAAGCGGTTAATAGGGGGTTCTTGGATGCGCATTACATAGATTTCGAACAGCTCTCTTCTGCAGAATGAAGGCAGATTAGAACAGATATTGGGAGAAAGCTCCCCAAAATGGCAAGGTATATCTGAGATGTGACTCAACAATGGCGTAATACACGTCACTCGCAACTTGTCCACCCAGGGTCCCGAAAGGAAGCCCGAACAGAAAAACAGCCGGACGCCATTCTTTTGTTCAACTTAATGATAGGAGGATAGAATTTTAGGTTTTCATCAATACGCAGACCTAGAAACTTAGAAGACTTCACAGCCTGGATGGTGTTGTCACCTCAACAGGGCAGTTGTAGCCGATGAGGTTAGTTTTAGACATGTTCAAGCAGAGGCGATTAGCATCACACCACCGCTTAATCCTTCCGAGATCCAACTCAATATCCCGCAGTAGCTGTCCCGGATCCTTGTCGCGCCACAGTACGGTGGTGTCATCTGCAAACAGCATAAAGCGCAATTTCAAGCATAGTCAAATCATTGAAATATATTAAGAAAAAAAGGGTTGGCCCCTATACAGAATCCTGGGGGAAATACGCTGCCTGCTAGATGACACACCATCTACTTGGACAGACTGCTCCCGACCACACAGATAACTCTCGAACCACCGAAGTGCCCCGCCTCGAATCCCATATGCAAAGGGTTTCCGCAGCAGCACCTCGTGACTCACACAGACAAAGGCTTTTGACAGGTCACAAAATACTGCAGCAGTCGCCATTCGCCCATTTATACCCCGGAAAACTCCTGACACAAAGTCGAAGTATATGCGTCGGCTTTTGTAGGCTGGAGTCTGCGCTGATTGTAACGTGGCATAGGCTCCGCCTCCGTTAGTTCGGTTTTTCTTACTTGGCTTGTTAAGTGGAGCTCGGATGATTTTCTTGGTTTCTTTAAAAAATATTTCCAAATTTTCAGGATATTGAGAGTATCGTCCCGGTCTTTTCGATTTCGCGCGTTGTTGAAATTGATGAAGTGCTCTATTAATAATGTTGGCAGAGCGCCTGTAGTGTGCTTCGTTCTGAGGCTTGCGGTCATTTGTGTGTCTGCCCTATGTGTGACTTCTGGCTGTCCCCGCA
>JAEQML010078749.1:0-12288 GCA_016904865.1 Pissodes strobi | reverse complement strand
GACATGAGTTCTTGAATAGTTGTAGATTGTAATTAGGAGGAAACAGACAGAGATAAATAAATATCTAAAGAGAGATTGCCGAATGATACGGAAGTTTTTAAGACCGCTTATTCATTGCGCATTCCCGAGGAGTGTTGCGTTTGGTGGCAGTCGTTGAAACTAAAATTTTGAACAGCTTACCCAAGAACTTTAAACAAGACAGGATGGTTCGATCTGCCGAATTTTTTCACTGACAGCTGCTTTTTTGTGACGTAGCCACGCGCGAAATTTGGCGCGAAAGGCTTAACGTACATGTGGCAAAGTCGTACGAGCAAGGCTATTTTTCTTGTTTAGAGTTTATAAAAAAGGGTTTAAACTCAAAATTTTAAATGGATAGTAAAACTAAACTATTTCTTATGAAATTACCAAGGTTTTTTTTATTAATGAAGAATGGAAAATATTTTTTACAAGCTTTTTGTTTTTGAATTCTAACAAACCTGGATAAGCCAAAAGTAAATAGAAGACGGGGGATTATTAAATCGTGTATGAAAAATGTATGAATAATAGGAGCTTATTAGAGAAAAATAGACAACAATAAAATAAAATCTGACTACCCTTTTGTACAGTGTGGGCCAAAAACGTATGCATATTTGGAAAAGCCTAATAATTGCTTCTCAGAAAATGTTATTCTATATGGAAGCTAGTGCATAAATAAAAATAATTTTAACCATATAAAAACTCAGATTAAGTATACACGGTGCGCAAAAAATAAAAATATGTTACTTTCTAAAACATATATTTTTTAAAACCGCAGATGTGAAACACAAGTGAGAAAGCTGTAAGTTTATCCATATGAGATACATGGTTCTTTCCTGTTCTGTGGATACCTGGACGATTTAGAAAAAGCTGGTACAAATCTTAAAACATTCTATTTTTGACACTATTAGTTTTTAATGGTCTACACTTTTTTTAGAACGGAACGACAATCGAGTAAAACAAATTTTAGATCTGTTTAATGTATTTAATCTTGAGCAAGGTGTATTTAAGCCTACACGAGAATGTGCGCTGTCGGCCACTTTAATAGATAATGTATTTTGTAATTTTGAGACGTTTACTTGCTATGTTTATAATACCGCATTGTCGGATCATCATTCGCAGATTGTTTATGTCCATGGACCTTCTGATAAACGTAGTCTAACTGTAAAATATGTGTACAGGAGAGTTTTCTCAAGAAGTAAAATCACATCCTTCAAACACGAGATTTCTAGAGTAGATTGGTCGGATGTGTATAGCTCTGATACTGTGAATGGTGCATACTGTGCTTTTCTGTCTTTGATTACAGATATTTTCAACATAATATTTCCAATAAAGAAATGCATTGAAAGAGGGAAACAAAATTTCTGGATAACTGCTGGTATAAAGAAATCATGTAAAACAAAGAGGGTCCTATATTTTAAGAGAACAAGAGGTTTAATTTCTAATCAATACTTTAACAAATATTGTACAATTCTTAAAAATGTCATAAGGGAAGCGAAAAAAATATCAAATACTCAATACATAAAAAAATCTGACAATAAAGTTAAGGCTACGTGGAGAATAGTGAAAAAAATCACAGCGAATAATAAAATTAATGATACAGTGCTTGACAGTTTTGGTAAAAAGCACTCTGATCCTCACAAGATTGTTAATAGTTTAAATAAATATTTTATAAATGCTTGCCCTACTGTTGAGAAAGATTTGAATTATTTGTTTCCCATGAAACCTGTTGTGGAATCTGTTTTTCTGTCGCCGGTAGATTCCCACGAAATTTTTAAAGTTATAAAATCTCTTAAAAACAAAAAATCTGTAGGGGACGATAACCTACCTGTAGAATTAATTAAACAAAGTGCCGAGTCAATTTGTGATCCTCTAACACACATAATAAATTTGTGTTTTGAAACCGGTGTTTATCCGGATCTTTTAAAAAATGCGCTAGTGAAAGCAGTTTTCAAAAAGGGGGAGGTGGACCAGGAGTCAAATTATAGACCCATTTCCCTTCTTTCTAATATTGGCAAAATTTTTGAAGGGATAATATATGCTAGACTGATAGACTTCTTGGAGAGGGGTGCTATAATCTCTGATAGACAGAATGGTTTTAGGAAGCGTAAGTCTACCATAAGGGCTATCTATCAGGCAATCGATAATGTATTGACTTCGCTGAATAACAAAAATATTACCATGGCAATGTGTATGGACCTGTCAAAGGCTTTTGACAGTGTCAATCATGATATTCTTTGCACAAAACTGGAAAACTATGGAATACGTGGAAATGCCTATCAACTGATAAAATCATATTTAAAGAATCGCACGCAGCAAGTTGTCGAGTGTGACGCTTATGGTAGACTTATTGCATCAGATAGAATCTCGATCACCAGGGGTGTCCCTCAGGGATCTATACTCGGTCCTTTACTGTATATTATTTATACTAACGAATTGGCTGATGTGACGGACGAGTATACGGTTTTGTATGCGGACGACACTACCCTTATATTTAGTACTGTGGATTCTGATGCTTTATTAACCCAATCAGCACTGTACGTACACAGTACGTACATTTTAGAATAAAATTAGGTACTTACGTCCAGGGACATATTATGGACGCCTTATGTACGTACATGTATGTACGTTGCATGTATAATCAGCACCGTACGTACATAGTACCAAAGAAAATAATAGCTTGCGTAGCTATTATTTTCTTTGATAGTACATACATTTTAGGATCAAGCTACGTTTTGACGTCAAGCAAGATATTATGGGCGCCTTATGTATGTACGTTGGATGTAGGTACTTAAATACTGATTATGTACCTTCTATGTACTTACAGATACGCACGTTTTAGATACGTGAAATTTAATATACTCAAAAATTATATTAAAAACACAAAAATTTGTTAATTAAAAATTACAAGTCTCAAGCTTTCTTATTTAATTGAAACTGATCAAATTTCCCGCTGCCTCACGAGATCGGCCAACCGAATTCCGCCGACTGACATACTCAAGCGCCGGAGTATTAAATATATGAGCGCCAGCGCGGTGGGGTGGGCCAGCGGCGGGAACGCCAAACCGTCATGCAGTGTTGCCGATTGTCATCAGATTTGAACATAATTTTGCCAGCATTCTGATAGAAAATATGAAGATTACATAATTATCAATGGCGAATCAAAAGGGATATATTTTGCTTTTCCCACCATATTCAGGTTTTAACATAATTTACATTAAAATCCGATAATTTCGGCTTAGCCATCGCCATCCCATAATTTCATTTCATGCCATCGGCAACACTGCCGCCAGTGCCGCCATGACAACCCAAACCCGAATTCCCGCTAAACCGGCCAAACGAATTTATATCCGTATAATAAGAAAGTTGCTGTCTGTTCCAATTATACCCATTATGCACCAAATAGTGAAGAGCGGGTCGTACAATGTACGTATTAAGTACGAAAATGGCCGTACGTAACATACGTACTTAGGACGTACATAGTACGTACGTTTGTTTTTTGTAGGTACGTATGAAGCGGAACATAAAACCATCCAACAATGTACGTACACATTATGCACCAAAAAGTGGAAAGCGGGTTGTACTATGTACGTACTAAGCACATACATCAAACAAAAATGTACGTATCTTGGACGTACGTTACGTACGGTACAGATGTACTTAGGACGTACATAGTACGTACGTTTGCTTATTGGGAACAAATGTATATAAGGCATGCGAGGCTCTCGACAGCTACTTTACAGCATCGGGTCTGCTTCTCAATATGCCGAAGACACAATGTGTTGTTTTTGGAAAAATAAAGGAGACGGTACTCAGATTTACTTACAATAACACAAGTATCATTTCTACAGATCAGGTCTCATTTCTGGGTGTTTTGATTGACAGAGGACTGGACTGGAGAGCGCATGTCGAGAGTGTCGCAAAAAGTATCTCCAAATATTGTTACGCATTGAGAGTAATTGCGAATGAAGTGAACACAGAGGCATCAATATCTGCATATCATGCATTTATTCAGTCGAGAGTTAGATATGGCTTGATTTTCTGGGGCAATTCTGTTGATGTCGGGCGAATCCTGATTCTTCAAAAGAGATGCTTAAGGTATATTTATGGAATGAAAACACGGGATACCTGTAGGGTCGTTTTTGTCCATATACGTAAAAAAAATATATAGATAACATTACATTTAAACAATAAGCGGATTGTGAAGCCAAAGAGTGAGATAGATATACAATTTTGTTTGACACCATATCATAAGTCTATCTTTATGTGGGACAGGCCGCCGCTGCGCTTGCGTGCCGTTTTCATTTTCTATTGGTGCTGCTGCTGCCGGCCGGACAAACGACAAAACAGACCGATGAGAAATCATGAAATCAATATGGCGATTTTCTGATTTTTAGCTAGCAAGTAGCAAGTTTGTAGTGTGTATTGTGAACAATTTTTAAGTGATTATTGTTGTGTTTACAAGTTTGGACTATTTAGATATTTGTATTGTATTGTTTTGGAACCAATCATCCTCGATAAGTTATCAGAGATTTTAATTTCTAAGTAGGTAGTTTAAAAAATTATTTTGCATTTTTAGTATACCTAATCATATTTGTTTTGTATGTAAAACTGTGGTTGATTTATATTTTAATTAAGCCTTTGTAGTTGTAATGAAAACTTTGAATAAAATATTTAAGAGTATGCTTCTTCTTTTCCTGTTGAGCTATTTTTCGCAACCTTATTGACATTTAAAAAAGATTGTTCAACAAAATGATTTGTCAAGTTTTTCCAGACCCTGAAAAGTGCTTAGACGTACATATATTCTACATCAGAAACTACAGGTAGCTTTTCCTAAGGTGCCAAGCTTTTAAAATAATTACTTCTGAAAACTATATTCTTACTTCATTCGAATGATTAGTCCAATAAAGAGTGTACCTACTCAAGTATTTTTGCATACCTATGAACCTATGATAATGAAGTAGGTAGTACCTAATCAAAATTTCAATAACTTATTTTATTTAATACCGTTAAAATACGATGAATAACAAATAAATATGCCTAACAAACTATTCGTATGATATCATCTACATATCGTAAAACAGATTGTTAAAAAGTGTACTGTATCATATCGCATTCTAATTACTAAAAAGATATTAGCACTGTATGTGGATATTAGCGTTCATATTTTAAAGATTCCCGCTTGTATTTCAAATATTTGCATTTTAATTCGTCGGGGATCACCAATAGAATACATCATGTTGACACATGCGCAAATAAGGCATGTCCTCCTTAAAGACAAACTTATGCGAGAAAACACAGCCGTCGTCTATATCTATCCTTTAACATTGGCTTCACCGCTGTGCTGATGTGAGCAATATATTTGTTATTATATATATGTTTTTGTCAGTCAAGGGATTTTAACGGTGGTTAGTATGTACGTACTTGATTCCTTTATGTTTGTGTATTCAAACGGTGATCTGTTTGCGGAGTTTCAACGATTGCATGATCATGAGACTAGGTTCAGAACAAATCTTTTGCCTGCGAAAAACAATTTTGCATATATCCAAAGAAACGTTGTGTACTGTGCTATAAAAATATTTAACTGTTTTCCAAAATCTGTTAGAGAGTTACCAAAGGTCACTGCCAAAAATATTGTAAAACACTATTTAATTAAAAAGGCATTCTATTCCCTTGAGGAATTTTTTAATGATAAAGATAGGTTAGAACTGAGTACTGATATAAAATCGCGCTGCTAAAGATACTAATATGTTATAATATGTGTATGCATAGATAAATATAAGGCGGATGTATGTTAGTCTGTAAGCATTGGGTACCTATTTTTTAAACATGTTTTTTTTGTCATGTAAGTTTATGTAGACATTTTACGTAATTTTTGTGTATTTTGTTAGTTGTAAACGATATACGTATATCTTTATATATAAATGTTTTGCTCTTTTCTATTTTTTTTTGTAAATTGTATTGAACAATGTTCCATGCCTCATTGGCTATTGCACTGTAACTTTTTTACTGTGTTTTTATTTTTTGGAACAAATAAATGATTATCTATCTATCTATCTATCTCTATGATAATATTAGGGTTAGCTATTATATAATATAAACGGAGTAACACAGGGTTCTATCAGAGTATAAAGATCGACCTTTATACTTGGGTTCTATCTCAGGACCAGTGCTGTTCAACTTGTTTGTGAATGACCTTACATAAGATGTATCTGAAAAAGATCATAATCTACGCAGATGGCACAACATGTTATTGGTGATTGGAACTATGAAAATTTAAAAACTGAAACAGAGAAAGTAATCGCAGCGACTTGGCACACTGCTATAATGCAAATAAATTAACTCAACCTTGATACAACAAATTATATTTTATTCAAGAAACAGAACATCACACACATACATCAAATATACACCTTAATACTAAAACCACTCTGAGTAACCTAGCAGAGATCAAAATCCCTGGACTCACTATTGATAAAGAACTTCAGTACTCTATGCATCTATTGCAACAAGTTACATCACCCACAGTGCTTCAAATAGTAAGTATGCTTTGGTTACTTTCACTCTAAAATGTGCTACGCAATTCACTTCTGGATAGGTGAGAGTGGAATAATGAATATATAAGCTACAACTAAGAACTTCAAGTAAACAGTATTTTTAAAGTATCAATATAATAACCCTCACATCTTGTTACTTATATAAAATTTTGCAAATGATACACAATAGGATTAAAAGAAGCATCTTCTTTCTCTATTTCATCCAAAGCTGTTTCTATGTCTTCAGGTTTGAAAGTGCTATCATCTCCATCATCATAGTCCGGCTGCTCTAAAACTATTTGAATTTCGGTTCTTACAACATGTTTTAAGAAAACTGGATCAGCACTGTGAGCTCACTAACGAAAATAACTCCTATAATCTCCGTAAAGATCTCATTATTTGGCCTATCTTTACCATTTCAACTAAATTGTTAAAAAGTACCTATTACATCGGTATTACCATATACAACCTTCTTCCCACAAACATCAAATATACCTACTAGTATAAATCCATTTAAGAGTGGTGAAAAAAATATTACTGCAAGGCGCTTATTATAGTCTGCACAAATTTGAGTCTCATCTCCAACAGTATTGTATGTTCATATGCACAGTATATTTCAATATTAACTGTATTGTTAATTCTACGTCCTCAATATACAACATAAATTATATCTTATATCGTATTTTATACATACTGTCTAAAGCATCTTAACTATATTATACATTTACTCCTGAGCCTGAGTTAACTTTTATATTATCTGTCTAAAGCCTCTTAACATTCTTAACTATATTATACATTTACCCTTAAGTAATTAACTTTTATATTTTATATATACTGTTTAAAGCATAAATATGCGAAAATGGGTAATACACAATTATTATATTTATTATTATTAAATAGTTGTGCAAAAATTTTACACCATACAAAAATCATTGAATTTAAAAAATTGTTCAGGGAAAGTCAAAAGTACAAAATTACCTATATGTCATTAAAACTAAATTATAGTGTTACTTCCATGTGGTACAAACTTTAGCCAAGAATAAAAAATAATCACAAAATGATCTGAACAAATCCTGCTAGTGTCAGGGTTGAATTTATCCTGTCTACTACAGCGGCTAATCCATTCCTTTCTTACACTTTGGGACACCATATCCTTTGGTTTGGGAAGCACATGTAAAATAATTTTTCTTTCACCACTTTGATTAATAGAATAAGTGTTGTATAGCCAAAACCAGCACAGCTTGATCCTGATCTTGACATAATGGTATCTGAAACACATATGAATCGTTTATTTGAGAAAGGGACTAACTAACATTTTGTGCAATTTTGATTTTTACTACTTTTCGTTTACTTTTTGAATTTGAATTTTGAATCGATTCATTAATCAGCATTTTCAATAATTTTCTTTAAATGATACTCATTACAGCAACAAAATCTACCAATATCACAATATAAGCAATGCCATAATTATATGATAATCAATGCCTTTCATGTGATAACCTCTTAAGATTTCTTTTCCAGAAACTTCCAAGCTGCTTGGTCCCTGACTGGCGATATCTTCATGGTAAATGTAGACGAATGTTTTGTCGGTGTTACAGTAGAGTATATCAAAAATATTAACTGTTAGCTGTGTTAAACAAAACAAGTGCTGAACTGGAACTACTGGTAAGTGTACATTCTGCATGTAATCGAATTGTATTACGGCCAAGTCATCACGATTCTTGCACTATGCTTATTATAAGCATAACCAATACAGAAAGCAAATCTTCTTTAAGGTTTAACAAATCTCTGACTGTTACCGGATCATCACCCAGATGTGAGTCTTTATATAATTCCATGATAATTTCTCTTGTTTTGATTTATTTATTTAGTTACACTGCTTAACAGGTTCGGACCCAATTACAAAGCAATCAAAGATAATCAAAGTACCTAATTAAGCTTAAAACTATGAAATACATACAATAATCTACAGTAAAGTATCCAAAAATCACAAGTAGAACATCATGAACTATAAAATATTTTATAATAAAAAAGAATAAAACAAATCAAATCAATAATAGGCAGGTATTAGCAGTAGGTAGGTCAGGATAAGGAGAGTCATGATACACGGTCAGGATCATGTTCTTTGAAGAGAGAGTCTGTATCACAGCGATAGAACTATTGAATATATCAAAATTCTTGCCACAAGCATTGTGTTTTGCACATTGTATAAATGGGTGAAAATACTTGCTCTAGGTTAAATTCTGATGGGAGCCCATGCGAGGAACAAGAAAGTTAATTTTATTTAGGAGATCAGGGCATTCAATAAGATTATTAAGTAAGTTAAATAGGAATTCTTGGGAAGAGTAGCCTGTTCTAGTTTTAAGGGACTGCATATCAAACATTCGAAGCAAGTTCTCAGGAAAACCCTGAGGATGGGTAGCAACCATGAGTCCTCAGGTAAAGCAACTTTAAGAACCTATGTTGTACCCTTTCCATATCATCTATGTGTGCATACTGCATCATATGCTGATGACCATACTAATGAGATGTATTCTAGTTTTGATCTTATAAAAGAACAGAATAAAGTTTTAAGAGTATCAATGTCGTGAAACTCATGGCTAAGTCTGGTAATAAACTCGAGAGTTCTGGATGTTTCACTAATTATTATTGTCAAAGGTTACACCAAGATCCCTAAAATGTTCTGACCTAGGTAAATGTATATTGTTTATGGAATAAAGGTGTATAATTGGGTTAATTTAAACACTAAGCTTATATGTAGTATATAAATAGATTTCATTTATTGATCTAAAAACTAACTATTTTCACAGTATATTTGCCCACTGACTCTGATATATTTTTTTTGATCATGCTTCATCCCCTATTGCTCGAACAATATGAAAACTTATTTTTGATTTGCTCAAGGGAAAAATACATCATCGAACATTCAATATTCTTACTTTGTAAAACATTTTCATGAGAACTTTAATTTACATTTTGGTCGTCCACAAGGGGACATTTGCTGTAAGTGTGGATATCTAGATCTTCAAATAAAAAATCCTTCTCTTAGAGATGCATTTAAAAGAGTAGGAACCTCCGAACTAGCTGTACATAAAAGAAGAGCAAAATAGTTTTACTAAAGAAATCTAACGATGAGTGCAAAATCGTGATGAATTGGCAATAATACAATTCGCCTACATGCAAAATGTAAACTTACAAGAATTTGCAGATCAGGACTTGTTTTGTTTAACACAGCTAACAGTTAATATTTTTGGTATGCACAACTGTAAGACTGCAAATCATTCTATATTTAGCATGATGGTATCGCAAGTAAGGGACCAAGCATCTAGGAGGCTTCTGGAAAAGGAATCTTAAGAGGTTATCATATAAAATTAAGGCATTGATTATATTAATTTCTCGAAAGGCACTAAATATTAGCATAGTATAAACAAACATATTAGTTAGTACCTTTCCAAAATAAACGATTCATATATACCTATTATATTATTTGTGGCTAACTAAAATATCATATCCAAAGAGAAAAGTTGAACATTAAGTAGTTAAAAATTCCTTTTATTCTACAAACAAGTATATTTGTATCTATGTACATGTTTGCTGATATTCAAAATAGTAATTTTCTTGTGGCATTCAGAGTTCGACAATCTATTCTCAAATTATGGAAAATAAAATTGAATTAAGAAAGCCTTAGTTCTATAACTTGTGTGTATTTACTAGTAAGTGAACTCATAATGCTAATAACATGAGGGCTTCTGAATGAAAAATCCTTAATATATGATTCGACACTGGTTTTCCCATAGTGTAGTAAGTGTAGCGATTGCTGTATGACATAATATATTTATGATATTCTAACGTGATAAGCAAGATCACAATCTATAAATAAGAATTACTTTCCCGTAAACATACCTACTATTTTAAAAATATTGTTTAAAACCTAAATAGCCAAGTGATACACTACTGTGCAATAAAACCCTCAGTTTGACAATTTCTCTATAATATTAAGTAAAATATTATTATTCTTCCCACACTTGCTTACATTTAAACATAATTTAAAGTTCTTCCTACCTTATTTAGTAAAAAGTCAATGAAAACTACACTGGAAAATATTCATACAAAACAGGCACTCTGGTCCCTGCTTTAATCCTCAATTTATGGGATTTTCTTTAGGATCAAAGGAAAATATAATACACTTCAGGTTTCTCAATGTTCAGAGCACTAAAACACAACTACCAATAGTTCTAAGATATTTGAAAATATGAGTAAAGAACTAAAAACAGAACCAAAACATGGAAATTGCAATGCAAGCAATGGTAAAAATGATAGCCATTCGCGCGCAGCTACGTCACAAAAACGCCAATGATGGTGAGGGAGCCGCGGGGCACAGGGCAGAAAAAAGTGAACATGTGTTTAAATGGGAAGGCACCATCCTTTCATATTAGTTTATCATTCTTGCAGCTTACCCACCTGTGAGTCAGCGTGACATTTGATTTGAATTTGAATCTCGATCAAAAGTGATTATTTAATTTGTTAACAACGGGTAATACTTTTGTGCCTGTTAATATTTGCTTAAATAGTGTGGTTTATTTTTAAGTAAAGTTGAAACAATTAAAGCGTAAGTATAATGTCTCTGAAATTCTATAGTTCGCAGTTAATATAGGATAGGCTTACAGAAAATTCGTTGATTTTTTCCGCGGAAAACTTTTTGCTTTTTATTGTTCAGAGAGAATGTAGACCAAAATATCTATTGTAACTGGAATATGGCCTTAGAAATAATCGAATACGATATATTTCCGCTACCGCGGTACATTTCTTATGTCTTTGTATTAACCAAATATTTTGAAGACCAAGCAAATAATATTGCATTTCTATACCATACTTAGCTGATAGTTGTCGCTAGAGGATGTTTGTTACAAATTATACAGTGAGTAGCGAATTTTTTGTAAAATTGGCGGTGTCCAGAATTTATTTTTACTCTCTCGCGCATAAATTTATTTTTTTTTGCAAATCTCGACGAATCATGACCCCTAGAGTCCTAAAAACATAAAATTTTGAAAAAAAAAAACAGTTTTGTATATCCCCAACCTCTAACTTAGAATTACTTTTGCACAATATGATTAGATTAGTGTCTAAATAGATAAATTCCATTAACATTATTTGGCGCAAATGGTTTATAAATTTAAAAAACAATAAATTTATATAAAATATGTTGGAGATTTATTAAATAATTACCTCTAGGTATCTCTAAAATATTTAGTATATCCCAACACCTAACATTGACATAATTTTGTACAAAATTATTAATGTAGGGTCTAAATAAGCAGTTTCAACTGAAATTACTTGGCGCAAAAACCAAACTTACCAAAAGTTACTAATGCATAGTAATACCTATTATGAAAAATGATCGGTAAATTTTTACTTTGCGCACTTTTCGAATTTTGCAATTTTCTTTGTGTGACATGTATTAGATAGTATTAGAAGTATTTTGTGACACTTTACATATTGCGCAAAGCTCTTTTGACGTCAAATATTGAAAAAAAATCACTGGCTTTTAGTATCCGAATATATTTTAAGGCGAAACACTCCTAATTTTACTTTAATTATGAAAATTTACTTGCAATGTTGTCACACTTGACTTCTTGATTTTCAAGTAGCTAAATGTCTCAGGTCAGGTGCATATTTCAAAAAGTGGAACTAAAAAAGTACCAAAGTAAAGAGACAAGCGCGTTACGCGCGCTTGTAT
>JAEQML010078748.1:0-12288 GCA_016904865.1 Pissodes strobi | reverse complement strand
ATTAATTGCTATTAAGACACTCGCATTCATTACGACACTCGCCTAGGCAGTGGCGGATTTGCCCTAAGGCCCGGTAGGCCCGGGCCTAGGGCGGCCAGATTTAGGGGCGGCCCGAATCGTGTCAAAAATAGTATATTACGTACCTAGGCCAGTAAAGTAAAAAATGTCTCAGATCACATGCAAATTGTCGGCCGAAGCAAAGCTGAGGTCAACAAACATGTGATCTGAGGCTTTCTTATTTACTGGCCAAGGTGTGCATACTATATAAAATTGGCAATAAAGTAATTTCGTTATGTAATCGCAATTATTTTGTCGGAGCCAGATACGAATGCAAACGTGTGATCGACGAAACTAAGGACAAACACAATCAAAGGATCAGGAATAAAGTTTTGCAATGCCCCAGTGGCTCCAGGAATTTCTGGTCGGTAGCAAAGGCAGTAAGTAACAACTTTACAAAAACGTATCTCCCACCTTTGACAGACGAACGTGGCATCACGGCGACTACAGCCAAGGAAAAAGCAAACATGCTCGCCAAAATGTTTTCATCGCACTCTACCTTAGACGTCCCCCAAGGCAAGACTCTCCCCACCATATCGAGCATCAACACGACCATGGCAGAAGTCAAGTTTCATCACCGTGATATTCGCTAAATCCTTAAAGAACTAGATACGCAAAAGGCATCAGGACCGGACGGAATACCTGCCATCGTGCTAAAGAACTGCGCCAACGAACTAACACCCGTTTTTCCAGGCTTTTTTTCTGTCTTACGGAAAAGGGATTTACCCATCCTCTTGGAAAGTTACTCGAGTTCAACCTGTTCCAAAAAAAGCAAGAAAGCCACGCCCTCAAACTATCGCCCAATTGCCTTGCTTCCAATAATCTCCAAAGTCATGGAACGTGTAGTCAATCAGCAACTACTCAAGTACCTCGATAACAACAGAATAATCAGCGATAATCAATACGGCTTTCGCAAAGAGAGATCGACAGGAGATATATTGGCCTATGTCACTCATATATGGAGAAGGGCAATTGAGAACTACGGAGAGTCTGGAGTGATTGCGTTGGATATTTCAAAGGCATTCGACAGAGTTTGGCATGACGGACTGCTCCACAAACTGCCGTCTTTCGGACTTCCAGCCTCTCTCTGCAGGAGGCTTGCCAGTTTTCTTAAGAACCGATCTATGCACGTTGCAGTTGATGGACATACCTCAGACACATTCACCATCAACGTGGGCGTGCCTCAGGGCGCAACACTTTCACCAACTCTGTTTCTTATCTATATTAATGACCTGCTGATCTAAACGAATAGTCCTGTTTACAGTTTTGCAGATGACAGTACCCTTGTCTTCCAATTCAGAAAACCCCTTACCAGAGACTGAGATTCGTCACCGCAGACAGGAGCAGATTACGACAATAAATCAAGACCTGGATAAAGTTCAAACTTGGAGCGACCGAAATTTGGTCCAGTTCAATGCAGCAAAGACCCAAGCAGCAACGTTTACCAAGAGGGCCAATACAGCGGGCCCTGACATTGTTATGGCGGGATCGACCATTCCTCCATCCTCGTCAATCGGACTGCTGGGTGTCTCGGTCAACAGCAATATGTCCTGGCATGACCACGTTGCTAACATCGCAAAATCAGCCTCCCAGAAGCTTAATGCGCTATTTCGCAACAAAAACCTCTATACACCGCAGCAGTTGCTTTTGTTCTACAAAGCGCAAATAAGACCGTGCTTAGAATATTGCTCACATATCTGGGGTGCCGCACCAAAGCACACCCTAAAGCTGCTGGATTCCATTCAGAAGAGAACTGTGCGACCCAAAGTTTACCCGAAATCTGGATAGTCTGGAACACCGCAGACATGTGGCTGAGATGTCTCTCTGTTTTACAGATACTTTCACGGCAGATGTTCCCAGGATTTGGCTCGCCTCGTCCCGCCCCTGGCAACTCCTGCCAGACGGTCACGACAGACGGCAAGAACGCACCGGTTCGTCGTACAACTGGAAACACCTAGAACCTCGCTTTACAAGAACTCCTTTGTCTGGCGCACTGCATCACTGTGGAACTAACTCCCAGGACGTCTGTTTCCCACTAATTACAACCTACAACTATTCAAGAATCGTGTCAATCAACATCTTCGCACACACACCGCTCGTCGAGCGCCATAGGATCTCCCTTTAGTGTGTGTGCCATTGCCATAAAAAAACAAAAAAAGAGTCTATATGGTGGATGATGAGAAAGGGGCGGCTGATAGCTTGGGGCCTAGGGCAGCCGAGACTGCAAATCCGCCACTGCGCCTAGGGCTCTTGTGTCGTTATTCTGTATGTTCTAATAGTTATCATTAAATGCTCATTGCTTAATATACTCTTATACTTCAATTGATTTATTAAATATTAACTACTTGCACATTAATGAGATTTATTAAGGTACATATGTTTCATTACGATACGAATTTTAGAAAAAATAGTGTATGTAGCTCACAATTAATTGTTATTAAGACACTCATATTCATTGCGTTCATTCATTCTTATTCTCGTGTTCTAATAGTTATCATTAAATGCCCATTGCATAATATACTATTTTCTTGTGCTTTAATTGATTTTTTAAATATTAACTACCTGCACGTTAAGGAAACTCATTAAGATAATAAGATACGAGCTTATAACCGATTAAAATACAACATCGCAACAATATTTGGTTAAAAATTTCGATGATCATGACATCAGTTTTGAAAGCTAAAGTACTTATTTTTCCTACTGATCGTAGGAAAAATAGTGTATGCAACTCACTTTCAATTGCTATTAAGACACTCGCATTCATTACGACGCTCGCCTAGGGCTCGTATCGGTATTATGACACTGGTGTCTTGATAGTTATCATTAAATGCTCATGACATAATGTAATAGTTTCTACTTCTATATTTATTGCCTGTACTTTAATGAGATTCATTGAGATACGGATTTTTCATTAAAATACGAGTTTCTAACCAATCAATATGCGGTCAATATCAAAGAATGCCGTGACCATGACATTTAAAATGTACCAATTTTGACAATTATTATTTGCTTCATTATTATGACTGGTCGTAGAAAAATAGCGTATGCATGCTACTCACATTTGAGGACGCGAGTGTTGTAATGAATGCGAGTGTCTTAATAGCTGCCAATAAACACTCATTGCTTAATATGCTCATATTTTATTACCTGCGAAACTGTGGGGAAAATTATTAATTCGATAAAAAAAATTAATAGTGAGGATAGTCCTTTTTGAAGGCCTATTTTGGATCATAATTAAAAAACCAGCTTCATTTCATTATAATTCAATTAAAAATACCATAACATTACGTTCCTCACATAAAATTTCGATCCCATACATAACAGTTAATCAAAATCGGCAGGAGTTTTGCGAAAAAAGATTCGAACTCATTTTGTCATAATTAAAAATCATGTCTAGTCAGTTCAGTTATTACATGGCAACGTAGTGAAGAGAAAATTCCGCTGCAGAATTTCTAAATTGCGTCATCAGTTATTATATGCCAGTCGGCGGCTAAAGGTATGGCAGGTGATATTCGGCCTGGGGCAGGAATTCGTTTCTAGGCTACACTGTCAGGCCGAGATTATCCTGTTGGTTAATTTCAATCGAAATGTGCTGTTTTAAAGTTGCATGCAACTTCTTATATAAATTATATATATCAACTCTACATTTGTGATATTATAGTACACAGGTTAGCAAAATTTCAACTTTTATATATACATATCTTGAACCGATTTAAATCCAGAGAATCTAAGTTCACACCCTCTTAACAAAATAATCAACCTCCCTAATGCGCCGTAATATAAATCACTTTTTTTAGGAAAATTACGCAATTGATTTCCAACAGGAAAATACCTCTGCCAAAAGACCTAAATAGCCAAAATAAATAACTTGGTCAGAACGCCAAATCTGTTGGCAGAAATCTAAATCAGATCGGAGCCACAAGAAAACAGGAGGTCGCGATTGATAGTGTACTACGTCACCAAATTTAACCATACACGCGAACGAAGCTGCTGCCAAAAGCACATCTAATAGATTTTATTGGCAGCGCGTTCAAAAATAATAGAAAACGAGTTTGTCGTGCTTCGAGATCTTCGTAGCCGGTTTAACAGGTGTTGTTTACATTAAATTACTAGCGGATTCGATCTTCTTAAAGAAGATTACTCTTTTGCTTCTCGGAATTCGTGTTACGTAAGCCGCGTGACGTCGTTTGTGCTCTTAACGATGATTTATTTATTCTGTTTTAATAGTTGTTCGTTTGACTTGGGTTAGTCAGTGTTCAACGTAGTAATACCACTTAAGGCGCATTCTATAAACTTCAAGCATTTCGTATTGGTATTTGAAGCTCTGCAGCAGCGCTCGAAATCCCAAAAAGAGTATTTATGCAGATTCAAACTTTCAATCATAAGCATAGAAATTGATGAGGTTAAAATGATGTTTGAGTGATTTCCTGATTCAGTATATGGTGTTTACTATTGGCTTCTTTTTTAGGTTATTTATCACTCTCAGGCAAATTCAAGAAGGAGTATAGGGACCTTTTTCTAACTTATTTTTAGGATTTACTTCATTCGGTGTACCAAGTTTAACACCATATTGCTTATGAATTCGCACCTTTACCAACCTGATTTTGCTTCTCCAATAACCAAATACATAACAAACTTGATTAGGCTTACAGGGCTCATCCTCAGAACTATTGAGCCAGGCTAAAGTAAAATGGCCAAAAAGGAAAGGAAAGGAACAAACTGTGGATTAATAATTTATTTAAAATTTCGAAACAATTTGAAATGCATGGTATCCGTGTCGATACAAGACCCCAAATGAATGTAGTAAAATCGTTATATGCAGTTATTTATTGCATAAGAGAATGAACACAATCGATCAACGATCATGCCGATACAAAAGTCTAATGTAACGGAAAAGTATTCAAATAATAATAATTATGCGACGGCGAGTGTAGATTAAAAGCAGTTAATAACGGAAAGTAAAAGTTATGAAATTATGTTTAACAAGGTGAAATAGGTAATTTGCGCTATTTACGTTAATTGAAACGGGCATTTCTTAACATTATGTCTATAGGGTGCTTCCGAATGTATGCTTAAATATATCTTCATCATCTACAACTAAAAGCACAGGGTGCTTCATTGCGAAAATTGAATTTAAAAATGTGAAATAATTTATATAAACATGGGTTCGAAAATGTCTTCTAAACGTGTTTTATTGGTTCTAAGTTTATTTTTCCTTAAAAACCGGTTAGCCCTACAGTGTCGCATTTAGAGGGCAAGAGAAAATAAAGAAAAAATTACCAATATTGAACAGGGGAAGTGGGAGAAGCGCCATTGTTAAACGCGTTGGTTTATTCGAATTTTAGAACATGGCATGAAATAAGGATCATTTCCAGTATTTTTGAGCACACAAAAAACCTCGATAGATATTTGTGAAAGAAAAACTTGTTTTGTTGCTCCCTTTGGAAGGATTTTCGAACACATGTTTATACTGGCCGTATGAAATTTTTGGGCCGCAAGATACCCCCGGCACCGCGCCTGTGGCGGTCATCTGCTTGCATAAATTAGTATGTAAATGACAGGTTCGTGCCCGGTTTTTCTTCTATTTTCGATCGAAAATAGTTATTTATGCAACAAGTGCAAAAAGTACAAACGTGAAAATTTGAGTTTGACAACACGTAAGTCCAACTGAAAATCTTTAAAATCCCCTTTAAATGCATAAGATCTAGAGCAGAAGCAGCCGCTGCCACGTACTCCGCTTCAGCTGAAGACAGTGCGACGCAGTTTTGCTTCATTGAGAACCATAATACTGGGTTTTCACCATATAATATCACGCAACCACTAACACTCTTCCTTTCATTCTTATCAGTTCCCCAATCAGCATCTGAATATCCTCTTAATTTTTGGTCTGGTCCAGTATTATTCTTATAAAAATTAAACCCATATCTTTTGTACCTTGCAGATACCGTAATATTCGTTTTCCAGCATTCCAGGTTTCGTTTGTTGGTCGATCTAAGAATCTACTAAGGTAGGAAACAGCATAACCAATGTCTGGTCTACTAGTTGTAGTTAGATACATTAATCCTCCAATAAGCTGTCGATAGGATATGTCTGTAAGTATCTTGCTTTCTTCATTATTCTGAAAACCTTTCTCCATTGGTGTTGCCTTTGGGTTACACTTTTCCATTTTAAAATTTTTCAATAACTTTTCTATAAATTTGAACTGATCAATTTGCAGTGTATTTTCTGTTCTTGTTATATTCATACCCAGGAAATTTTTGATCTCTCCTAAATCTTTTGCCTTGAAGTACTTCTGTAGAAGTTTTACAATTTCTCCTATATATTTTTGCTCTTCAACTAATAACATATCGTCCACGTAAATTAGAATCCATATCTTTCCATTGGAATATAGACAACAGTCATATTTTGGTCTTTCAAAGTTATTTTTTAAAGCAAAATCATTGAACGTGTTTTTCCACACTATGGGCGATTCCTTTAACCCGTAGAGCGGTCGATTTAGTCTCAATATAGGGGTTTTACTTTTTAATCCTTCTGGTGCATAAATATATACTTCACTTTCCAAAAATCCATTCAGAAAAGCAGTAGGAATGTCTAATTGTCTTACCTTCCAGTTGTTTTGTAGTGAAATCGATAAAAGAAGCCTTATTGTTGAGGTTCTTGCTACTGAAGAGTATACTGGTTGAAGAGGATCCTCCTCCTTTATCCGAAATCCTTTTGCTACGACTCTAGCTTTCTTAGTCCCATCTTTCTTCGTTCTGAATGCCCATTTTGTTTGAATTGCTCTCTTTCCCTCTGGTAGCTTTGTCTCCTTCCATGTTTCTAATTTTTGAAGTGACTCTAATTCCTTCTTAACTGCTTCTTCCCATTCTTTATCTTTTATTGCTTCTTTGTATTCTATAGGATCTTCCTGACTAGATGATATCAGACAATATGCCATGTAGGTTTCATATTCACTTATATGCTTCGGTTTGTTTACTGGTCTTCCTCTGCTAGTAGTTTCGGTCGTCGGTACTATACATTCTTCATAACTTTCTGAGCTTGAACTTTCTGACTCTTCCTGTTGAATTGCTTCTTCTGTATCACTTTCTTGTATTTCTATTTCAATCTGATTTTTGCCTCCTTGTAAATCGTTTACCTCCTCAATAATCTGTATTGCTGTTTTTCTTCATCTTCTGTTCTTTTCTTCTTTATTTCATCATAATTAATTTGTTTTTCATTAAATCTGACATCTCTGGAGCAAATAAACTTGTTATTTTTATAATCCCACAATCTATATCCAGGTCCAGTGTAACCTATATGTATACACGGTTGTGCTCTTCTCTCAAGCTATTTTGTCTAGGTAAAATTACAGCCCAAGCCTGGCTCCCAAAAATTCTTAGTATTGACAAATCATTTTTACCATACCATCTGAGGGCTGGTGTTTCTCCATTGTTGGCTTCTGTGGGCGACCTGTTTACTTCATATGCTGAACATAGAACTGCTTCACCCCATAATTCTCTTGGTAAATTCGTTTCAGCGAATTTTCCTCTGACCTTGTCCATAATTGTTCGGTTCATACGTTCTGATATACCATTTTCCTGCGGAGTATATGGCATCGTGTACTCCAACTCAAAACCTTTATTTCTACAGAAATATTTTAAATCATTCGTTACAAATTCCCCGCCATTGTCTGCACGAATTCTTTGCGTTTTTAGCCCATGTTGAGTTTTTATTAATTTTATGAAATCAATTATGTTTTGATCACCCTCGTTTTTATTTTTTAATAATTTAACAATCAAAAAATGAGAATAATCATCTATTAACACTTGAAAATACCTGTGACCCTCTGGTGTGGGCGTTTTTGAAGGACCCATAATATCAGAATGAATCAATTGACCAATTTTGAGCAGTTCGCTTTCCAAGTCTAAAAAAAGGCTTTCTAGTATTTTTCCCTTCAGCACATATGCCACAAACATCATTATCAAAAGGTAAACCTAACTTACTTAAACTATGCCTATTTATGTGACCCCAATCTCTTATGCCAAAGTTTTCTACTACATTTTCACCTAGGTACAAGTTAGACTTTTTTCTGGCAATTTTGTGTTTTAAAATCAAAGCTTAATAAAAATAAATCATTAACTGAATTACAGTAAAAACTTGACTCATTTTTAGATAAAACTGCCTGTTTTTTACCTTCTCTATTATTATTAAACATAACCTTGAAACCTTGCTTTAATAATTTAGACACAGAAATCAAATTATGTGACATACCTGGCACAATCAAAGCATAATGTCCTTAGCCTGACACTTCCCTTTCAATGTTCCTCTTCTTTCTGCATATAAAATCTGATTGTCCTTTGCTGTTCCAATCTTAATGGTCTCAATTTCCTTGATGTCTGTCATGTATGGTTCCATTTCTTCCATAACCATATGCTGTGTGCATTCAGAGTCTAGAACAAGGTAGTTCATACCTTTTGTAGTTCGATTTGTATTACTGCTTAAAGCAATGAATGCAATTTCCTTGTTATTTTCTTGGATTGACAGATTTGCTTGTCTAGTTCGAGTATAGCTACTTCCTCCTCGTGCTCCTCTACTACGTCTTGAAAAACCTCGAGCTCTGTCTGTATTTTTCTTGGGACAATCTCGATAAAAATGTTCACCATTGCATCCATAACATCTATTATTTTGACTATACTTATTCATGTAAAAAGCCGAGTTATTACCTCTGTATTTGTCAGGTTGGCTCTCCTTAAACTTTAGCTCAGCATCAAGTAATCTGCTCAATCAAATTTAACATAGTACTAAAAACAATTATTAGAAGTAAAAAATAAAATGAATGAATCCGAAATAAAAGATATAGAAAAATTAATTTTATTTTTAAATGTTATACAAAAAATATTAAATCTTTAATTCAATTATCTAGTAAAACGAATGATTTATTAGAAAAATTTAAAAAAGAAAATAATAATAGAACAATTACAGTGGTATGTTCCAAACATTTTTTAGAGTCTGAAATAATTGCTATTGATAAAACTGTTAGGACAGATGGCTTTCTCCTTACCTGTCCAAAAAAAATCCCAAAATTAGAATCCACTGCCATTTCCATCACTTTTCCCAACCAGCCAACTTATAGGACTAGAGAATTACTTCAAAAAAGGAAAAATTCTGAAGAGAGAAGTCAGAATCTGTTCGATAGGGATACACATAACTTTGAAATTTGGATGGATTATGATACAATAAGTGCTTTTAATGAATTTTTATCAACTTTCCAAACCAAAAATCCAAATATTTCGTGCAGCTTTAAAGTGAACGAAAACTCAAAAGTGAAAGTCTATTATAAAAATGTTAAACTGCCCTCTTACAAATTTGAATGGATTCTAACTAAACAATCCACATGTATTAACTGGTCAACCTTTGAAAGTTTTTGTCATTCAAAGCAAAGGGTTTCGATGAGAATTCTGTAAATAGTAAGAAAGAAGATGCCATTAAATTTGCTTGTGAGTCTCTTAAAAAATCTTTAGACATTGCTTTAGAGGTAGTAAATGAACATGAGCTTTCATTTTTTATTGAAAAAAATTACTTCCTGCAAGAGCAACTCGAATTGATGTTGATGTCGAAGCCGAGATATTCTTCAAATATGCTTTTATAGGTAAGCACATTGTATTGTTAGTTTCCAGGTTCTTACAAAATTCTTAGAGATGCTGGTTGTTTAACATTACCGCATCCAACTTATTATCGACAGATGTAAAATCTAATGTGGGTATTAATCCATCCCAAATTCAGTATCTAAAAAGAAATGTGATAATTTGGCGCCACATGAGAAAGTTGTAGAATTTTTTTTTGATGAAATTCACATTACACGAAAAGTCGAATACAGGGGTAAGGTTTTAAGAGAGCTAACAGAAAAAAATGAAGTTGCCAATAAAATTCAAGCATTTATGCTTTCTTCAATATTTTCTAAAAACGAAGATATCATTGCTTTGTATCCTGCAAAAAAAGCTCTTTAGGCATACTAAAGGAAATGGTTTTGAATGTTGTCAATATCAGATGCGACAGAATATGTGGCAATTTGAATGGGAACACCGGATTTTCAATTTTGGGGAGTGGATTCGAACCAGTCTCTAGCCAAAGTGAGTGGGTTTGAAAATATATGGAAATTTGAAAAGGAACCAGTCTCAAGATTTTAGCGAGTGGAAACAGAACCAGTCTCTAACCAAAGCGAGTGGATTTCTGAAGACTCCGCATTGCTGCGGTTTTTTTTATATGAAAAAGTCCTCATTTGATGTGTGAGTGCGACAAGAAACTATTAAAATTTGGATCTCACACATTAGAAAAATGTATTAAAAAGATACATAAATAAGTGTGCCTTATATTCCCAGCGCTCGGCTCGACCCTTTTTACCTGCTTCTCGAAGGTTTGCATGTAAAAGAAGTTTTTTATAATACCGAGTGTCTTCCAATTTAGTCGGCGAATTTTATTATTTTAGAATTTTTCTTTGTTAATTTTCATACCTAGGGTCGGCCTGTTTCACTACAGCATTGAACTTTACTAGATTTGGACTGGCATTTTTATACCTTTGTAACTCAAAATTGAGAAACCTTAGAAATAGCTTCTCTTTACGTAATACTGGTATTTTCTGGTGGGACGAATGGATTTAAATTTGACGTACCAATTGCGTTAAGTTAGTCCCTAGAAAACCATCGAATGAGGCGCCCATCTTCAGTGGTATAGTCCATTTCGCACATCGAGAATAGTTCTTAACGCAGCTTAAGGGTCTAGCAGACCCCTGTCAAAGTTTGGAATTGCTACAGATCTTTCAATTTTCATTTTGCGATTTGGACGAACTGTGTTCTCTCACTTTTTATTACTTTTTCTTTAGAACAAAGATTACAATTCCTTTCAGTTTTATCACTTACTGCGGAATAGTACATGTAGTTTGTTATTTATCCTTGATTTTTTTTTTCTTGTCAGTAAGGTGTTATCCATCGACCCAGTTTCCAGATAGTGTGGAATATCTTCCAGCTGGTTTGTTGTTTGTATTCCAGAAATGCTACTTCCCGTAGGGTTATCATTATCTTTCACATTTGCCTGTACCATTGGGTAACTCTTCAAAAATAACCTATACCCATTACTATATATTTATTCGCTATCATCATTAGTTTCCTGTAGGGTAGGACGACTCGAATATCATCAAAGATATAAAGCTTTTCGGTTTCATTTTGATTATTGTTCACAGATTGATTAATTAAAATTAAATCCTCTTCTGTCGAAACAGTTTGAATTGTTTCATGTGCTAAACTACTTGAGCAAATACCAACTTGAAAATCCACACCAAATAATGCTTTATAAGGGGATCGCCCTATAATTCTAAGAAACGAAGTGTTCTTATTCCACTGTACGAAATAACAACCAAGGAGCCAATTTTCATTATTATTATTATAAAACCCAGCTCTCAATATGTTCTCATGTTCAATTTGACAATCATATAATTGACGAATTCACTCCCATTATCACTTTGAAAAATGTTCGGGGCTCTAAATTCTCAGGGCTCTAAAAAAATATAAGAACCTCATGCTCAACTTGTTCCACCCTTTTGCTTTTTAATGGACTTAGATGATCAAATTTCGTTAGGTGATCTTGATAGTTAAGTAACCATTTAAATTCCCAAATATATTTGACATTCCATTAGTCTATCATAAGATACTACAAATGTTATCGAATCGTGGTCAGTCAATCTTTTGTAATAACCTTTTTAAGTCCCTCCATTTCAATTGCGTCATATTGGTTTTCAAAATAATGCTGTTCATTTGTTCTTCTTCGAGAATTTTGGGCGGCCACTCTTGCTTGAAATAATATTTCTAGTACCTCTTCATGCCTCGTCATGGGACGACCATGGTTTCTTTTGAGTATATTTTTCATCTAAAAATTAAAGGACTAACTATTACAATCTACAAACGCGCACCAGTTATTACAATCTACGAAAGCTGAACATTTTTTACAGTTAAGAAATATGTTTTGGGAGGCTAATTCTCCAGAGATAACAACAGTCGCATAAGCTACAAATCATATACAATTTTTATGTCTGCACTGTTCATTCGACGCTCGTTCGAAATTGTAAAACGTTTTACAAATCATTATAATTTATTATTCAACAAAAAATATCCATTTATAGATAAATACCGATAAATAGACTAGCAATTCATTTAAATAATTGCGATTAAGCAACAATTTAAATTAACGGATATCCAATCG